>CM055270.1:61371106-61610733 GCA_029237695.1 Conchocele bisecta | reverse complement strand
GCGTTTTTGTCTGCCGTCCGGCGGTACCTCCACCAGCCTGATATAGGTATGTCCATATATCCGTCTGTTCGCGTTTCACGTGTCCACCGGCCGGCAGTATGTCCCTCCACCTCCCATACATCTGACTTCGCGTTTTTGTCTGCCAGCCGGCGGTACCTCAACCCGCCTGATATAGGTATGTCCATATATCTGTCTGTTCGCCTTTCACATGTCCGACGGCCGACAGTATCTCCTGCCACCTCCCATAAATCCACCTCCACCTCCCATATTTTCGCGTTTTTGTCTGTCGGCCATAAAACTACCTCCACATAATATGTCCATATATCTATCTGTTCGCGTTACGCGTGTCTCCCTCCACCTCCCATACATCTGACCACATGTTAGCGTTTTTGTCTGCCGGCCGGCAGTACCTCCACCAGCCCTATATAGGTATGTCCATATATCCATCAGTTTTATTCTGTTCGCGTTTCACGTGTCCACCAGCCATATATAGGTATGTCCATATATCCATCTGTTTGCGTTTCACGTGTCCACCAGCCGGCAGTATGTCCCTCCACCTCCCATACATCTGACCACATGTTTGCGTTTTTGTCTGCCAGCCGGCGGTACCTCCACCAGCCTGATATAGGTATGTACATATATCCATCTGCTCGCGTTTCACATGTCCACCGGCCGGCAGTATGTCCCTCCACCTCCCATACATCCATTTTTGTCTGCCAGCCGGCGGTACCTCAACCCGCCTGACATAGGTATTTCCATATTTCCGTCTGTTCGCGATTCACGTCTGTCGGCTGGCCGGCTTTAATCACCCTCCACCTCAGATACATCTGTCGACACGTTAAAGTTTTTTTTATGTTGACGTTGTCTAGGAGTATCTCCATAAGTGTTTTTATTATTTGTTAAGTATGTATTTCCGCTTTCTTGATGACGGATTTTACGATTCTGATTATTTATAAACCAGCCACGATCAACATCCGTCATTATAATATAATGTTTGTGGTTACTCATTTTAATGTCCAGTAAATTTTTAGTATCTAATAACTTTTTAATGTAATACTGTAATATATGATATATGTATTAGTGGTCGCGGCATGGTCTGAAATCTATTTGCCTATTTGCCACGATTGTGGTGTTTCTGCATTTATTATATTTAGTAGTTTACCCATGTATGCCATCTTGCATTGTACGTATATTATACCATAGTCATGTATGTATGCTCATGAGGCAGTTGCCTCAATGCAATAAACTATTCTGTAATAACTTTTAATGTCTAATAATAACATAATTATACATTAAAAGTTACTACATTTGTATTATTATTAACTTTTAATGTCTAATAATTTTTTATCTTTCGGAACTTTCGGCCTACTAAATGCACCTGTGTATTGCTGTACATCGCGTCCCAGACGATTCACTGTACTGCTTGACCTCAGACATTAGCATTGAGCTTAGAGGGTAGGCGTCCGGTCTCGACAGCATTTGTTCACCCAGTTATATCCCCTTGAAACTGTTTTTTTTTTTCTTTTCTTTTTTGTAAGATTTTCATGCGATAACATTTCCTTTCATCAATTTACTTCAAATTTCTTATATGCCTTTTATTTGCCCAAATGCAACATAGTGATGATACCGATTGAGTTTGAAAATAAGTTCAGTCCTTTTTGACCACCCCGTTATCTTTTCTTGAAACATAAAGTAGTTGTATATGTGTAGTAATGTTTCTATTTACCAATTTACGTCGACTTTCACTTATATGACGTTATCTATAGAGAGTACATAATATATTCAACACAACCTACCTTTTATTTGTTGTAGTCTTCATCTTTGTGTGATAATTTTTCGGGTATTTATCATTTAACGACATTTTTTGTTTAATTTTATGACATAACCTCTGACAAAGCAGGGCAAAGATCAAGCAGTACTGTAATCTATGTGACGATCGTACATGTAACCATGGGTTGCACGACAACCGTGAAACAACCCTGCCTGGATATCGACCAAGTGATGCGCGTGCAGTGGATAAGGTGGCCGCACCAATTGTTCCTGATATGCAGCCGGTCTCAAGCCCGGACTAAAAGGCGAGAGTTTTACGATAACAAAAATTACAGCATTGTGCAACAAATTTTATTTCACTACACATGGCGCTAAAACACTATGTTTTTACAACGATTACAAAACCAGCGAGGGCACGTATACCAAAGCTGTCGTTGGCACAGATGGAGGCATAATGGTGATCCTCATGTGAGAGGAAGCTGAAGAACCCGGAGGAAACCCACTGGTCGATCTGGCGACTACCATACCATCTCACATACTGCTCCGGTCGAGGATCGAACTTGCATTGGTGAGAAGCACTCGTTACCAATTCTGAATTGTGCTAACCGGACATGGCGTTGTCGAATACAAATGTACAAAAAAAAAATTATTTATTAAAATATTGGCCCTAAGGGCCAGCGAGTATGAGACACTGTAATCTCGGCATCAGACAGGAGGGCAATTAATACCCGTTTTAAAAACCCAGTTTACACAGTTTTACTACGAAAAATAAAAAATATATTATTAATTTAATATGCACCAACCAACGTAGGTTGTTACCGCTCATTTGAACTGTCTCACCGTGACGGCTCAAATGAGTAATTACAATACAGCAGAACCTCTCTAAACTGGACAACCTGAGGACATCCCAGGGTGTCTGGTTTAGAAAGGTTCCGCTGTGAAACATGAATATAACTACAGCAAGACACGCATGGGTGCTTTGTGATCATGAACAGACATTATGTCATCGAAGATAAATGGAAACTAAATGTAGCACAATTAAGCATAAGTAACTTGTCTCTGTGTTCAGTTTGGAGAGCTTTGATTGTGTATACCGGTACTTTTGAACTTATTTCAATTGTTCATCCTCCACATAGGGGTATTCGGCAAGGAACGGGTCGACTATGAGCTGACTGCTCACCAGCCGGATATATATCCAGAATCTTTATGTAAAACTGGGAAATAGAAATATTAAATCAAGAAAGGTTGTAAATGTGGCTGTAACTTGAGAAATGGGGCTTATGGGTTGTATGACCATTGTACGAGATCCGGATCAAATGACACACCCGATTAGCATGATAACGATTATATTGCTCGTTAGAAGCTTGAATGGTGTTTCATGGATTGAATTGTGAAATGTGCGACTCTGCATCTACACAGGTCGCATCAGCTCCATTTCGTCAGTCAGTCACAAATGAAACACGCCATGTGATTTTCTGCGTGTATTCTGAAAATTCTCTGTCCACTTTTGACGCCATTTACGGAAACTATTGTAAATTTTGTAGCCGTATTTCATGAAATTACGCAGAAGTCCAACGGTGCAAAGTCACATGGCGTGTCTCGATGTGTTTATTTATTCGAGTCATCGATGTATTTGAACAGATCCGGTTTCATCTGAGAGTGGTCACTTCCATGTTATATCACTGGCACTGCACTCCGCGCCCGCGTCTAAAAACACACCGGTTTCCTGACGAGATCCCACTCAGCTCTACTAAGATATATCGCATCAACGCATTCTTCATCTAAATTTGTGGTGGTTACTAAATGAAAATGTATGCAGTATATCTTGCATGTTGTTGAATGGGCATTCGTCAAGAATCTGGCACCTATTTAGACGTGAAACATTTTACGCCGGCGCGGAGTGCAGTACCAGTGACTTACACATTTATGTCGCCGTCATCATGGGAGCTCATGTTGACCTTGTAACAAATATAGTCTACCAATGACGTTCGTCTGAAAACAATAACAGCGTTGAAACATCCAATATAACGTAATAGTTTCCGAAAGAATTCTATTCCCACCGAATGCACTCGGGGCCCGTTTCACTAAACTTTGTACAATAACAATGCTCGTACAATGATTTTTATATTGTTACCAAGCACATTACTTTTTTGTCACACCCACTTGCGGAGAGCGCGGTATAGTAGGCACATTGGCTGATGTACGTGCGTTCGGTTACAGATTTTGGTTAAAGTTTTTAGGTATCCTCTCAAAGCTCGTTTAGTACTATCAAATTCCTCGGCGGGCACGACATGTGGGCCGTGGCCATCTAGTGTATACTAACACTACCATTTACTACCGACATGTAAGTCATTAATATGAACAAATCCACCAACGGTTTCACAAATCCACTGTTAATGTGAATTTTGTTGGGAGTTTTAGGTTTGCACTTACGAACTTGTTCGTCGTACGAAGTTTAGTGAAACGAGCCCCCGATGTTAGGACGTACAAAATGGCAATCGGCACTTCGTGATAATTCCTCGTTTCTTCAATGTTTTTGACCGTGTGTTAGAGGCCATCTTGTGCATGAAGCCTGTTACATGTACCAGTCTACTAGTAAAGTCTAATAGTTTATTAGGTCGAAACGCACAATGCCAGATCTCGGACCATTTTAACCCGAATCCTCTGTCTATAATGCAGGGCGACATACAGACAGAAAATTTGGGTTATGACGGAAAGAACTGTTTTTGAATATTATACAATAGTCTGGAGATTAGGCACAACTAAAAACAGCATTGCAGCCAGAGGAGTAATTTCATTCCATATGGCAAATTAGCATCCTTCTTCCATTGATTCCATCAATTGGTGATGAAAATATCGATGATGACAAATGGTTCAAGTAATTTAGCGTTTACCATCCCAGCTAATATGATCTAGAGACGGGCGAGGCATCTGTTTACCATCCCAGCTAATATCATCTGTTTCTGTTTCAAGTCTCATCCGAAGAAATCAGAGGGATGAAAATATTAATCCTAAATTGATTTCCATCATACTGGTCCTTCGGATTGGACGTGATTTAGGGGCACGTGTGTATATAAGTCTTTTTCATGCTTCAGGTGGGAGCTTGAACTTGCAACCTTCAGTATTGAAGTCCAATCTACTATCCACTTGCTCATCAAGCCATTCCTGGCGTCCGTCCATGATTCTTGCCCACCTGATGTCAAGAAATGTGAGCTCCTTGCCATTCTGCCGGAAAGTGCTGGAGTTCCGCAACATAACGGTTTTATTTGTAACAGTATTATTATAAATAATTAAAAATATACATTCGTCTAATGTTTTATTTGTACGTGTCAATCAACACTAATAATGTGTTATCTATAGACTCTTTACATGTGTGGACATATTTTGTCCGTTAGTGTTATCAGTAATTGCAAAATAACTTGCAATGCTGAATTAACCCTTTGAACCCGAAAGCGCGCTATAGCGGTTTATGCAAACGGTGCAGATCCAGATGAGCCGGCTCGCAACAAGCCGTCTCCTCAGGATCTGCACATATTTTGAAGAACAAGAAATACCCCCTTTTCATAAATGGGCTAGTCTGAAAACCATTTTGTGACGGTTTGATTGGTTGCAAAATTAACATGTCAAAATCCATTCCAGTTACTTAGGGGTGAAGGGTTAAATATTGCCGTATGTTGTTTATTTTCTATTTTTCTCACCAACAACATGGTCTAATGGCACTACAGAATCATTTCAATGGAAATAAATTATGAAATTCGGTCAAACCATGTTTTTTAATGACAAAGAAGGCAAAATATACAACACCAGCAGACGACAATGTTTTCTTGCCGCATTCTAAGGGTTATTAACTTTTACAATGCTGAATGATATTTTGTCAATCTGCTTGTAGTGTTCTAATTTCCATTGTTATGCCCCTAGGTAGAGCCGGAGGCATGCCGTGTTCGGACTGACTCCGTCCATCAGTATGTCGGGAACACTAAGAAGTTCGCCGGAGTTTCTCAATTATGTCAAAACTTCTATATCCCTTGAAGGACAAATGCCACACACACATGCTGCCCTTAATATGACCTTGACCTGTTGACCATTTGACCTTCACAACCTTCACAACTTTCGCAATTCTGTCATAACTTCTTTATCCCGTGAAAGATTACTTCAATATTTCAATACTTCATACTTACGGGATAATGCCACACATCCATGCTGTTCTTAATATGACCTTGACCTTTTGACCTTGACAACTTTTTCTCAAATTAACATTTATTATTAACCCTTGGACCGCTATCTTAATTTTGTTGTTGTCTGCTGTTTATTTTCTGTTTTCCATTTTTATCATCAAAAACATGCTTTACATGTAGCAGCACTTTACAACATGCTTTTACAGCACTTCAGAATCATTTCCATTGGAAATGATTCTGAATTGCTGTCAAACCATGTTTGTATTGATAAATAAGGCAAGATATAAAAGCAACAGCTGACGACAATTGTTGTGAGTAGCGGTCTAAGGGTTAACTTTGCCACAGTTTCTTCCATCTGCCACGGGGTGCATTCGTGAGCTGACAAGCCACATTGTCTTTTTTCCTCATAAAAAAACATGATTTACGAGCACTTTAGAATAATGTTCAGTGGAAATGATTCTAAAGGGCTGTCAATTCATGTTTTTATTGAGAAAGAAG
The DNA here is from genome assembly GCA_029237695.1 of Conchocele bisecta. Classification (NCBI taxonomy): domain Eukaryota; kingdom Metazoa; phylum Mollusca; class Bivalvia; order Lucinida; family Thyasiridae; genus Conchocele; species Conchocele bisecta. The sequence continues at coordinate 61,604,290 of CM055270.1, read as the reverse complement.
ACAAAATCTAAAACAACAGCAGATCACGGACCATCTGCTGAGAAAATGGTACGTCGGGGATTGGTTTTTCTATTAAACCGGATAATAGAAACACAAATATTCATGTTTCTAGTATCAGGTTACCTAGGGTAAACCAGGATAATAGAGACAGTATTTGCTTCTAACAAGTAATGCAGGAGCTACAAACCGGGAGCTACACTGGTCTCAATTTACAGATGCTCAATGAGTTTCCATTTGATAAGAGATTTATGAAACGAGTCACACATAATTTATGCACCGAGCCTCTGGCGAGTTGCATAAAATTGCGGACGAGTTTCATAAATCTCATATTAAAGGGAAACGAGTTTGAGATTCTGTTTATCACATGACTTTAGCCTCCAAAGAGCAGAAAACTTGGAGATATCCAACACGTTCAATGAGCAGACGCCATTGACTCTTTTTGCATCTAGTTGAAAAATCTCCACAGAGAAAAATAGTTTTAATCGTAGCAAAACAATTGTTATAAATATGCCATGTAACGGGTTCATGTTCTTTGTAAACACTTCATACTTCCAAAAAAATAATGGGAGCTCATCCTGACAATTGCAGTATTTTATTTTCAATGGGTCACGGACGCTTCTAGTGATATATAAAACATGATGACATCAACGTCAAAACATTGCTTTGTCGCGCCATTACGGACGTCATTTGGAACGTCTCTATTTTATTAATTTGACATAACGTTGGCGCAGATCTGGAATACGTATACGTAATTACGGTGAAACTGCCAGCCAATCAAAAGTACATTACAACGTTTGCGACCAGCGTAGTACCAGATCAGCCTGCACATCCGCAGTCTTCTTGGGGGCCTACGCTGTTCACAATTCAGTCACTGAAGTAGGTTGCCTGCAACCAGTAAAATAATTACAGTGGAACCTCTCTTAACTGGACACATGGGAGGTCCCCAGGGTGTCCGGCTCAGAGATGTGCCACTGTACGTCAGGCAGATGAGCACTCCAAGACATGCATGTGTACTTTATGATCACGAACATGCATTATAATCAGGGAAAGTGCCAATTAAATCCATCGTAATTAAGCATACAAATGTTTACTTGGTGTCCATATTAGAGAGGTTCTACTGTATATCCTAATAATTATGTATGAATATTAAGTTTATCCTTTATATGCTGAAGTCAAACCACAGAAAATTCTAAATATTTTTCTTATTTCATGTCGGAAATCGGATGTCGGGACCACCATTTGAACTGTTTCCACAAGACGGTTCAAACGAGTGGTCACAACATATACTTTGGATGAGAAACTAGAAACTAAAAAACATTGCGGAAAAAGACATTGATTTTTTATATGCAAACGTGGGTTTTCCGATCCAAGATGTCCAAGCGCAAATAAAGCCTCATGTCAAAAGTATATGTCATGCCCACCATTTGAACTGTCTTGATGAGACCACCTGGAACCTCTATACTGGTACAACTTCATGACCAAAGGGTGCCACCACATACCACTATCCATAATGTGACCTTTTTTACCGTGACCTATTTTGTTTGTGTCATCGACAAATTGGACAACACTCATCGGACAGCACAGATGTTCACTCGTATCTTGTACTAACACATGTAGACCAGCCTGCAAATACATGTAGGTTCTCATACACTGGCTTCTTTGCCATCTTAAGCCACTGACAGTTGTCACTTTCAAGGGATGGTTAGTGGCATATGGGTTAGAACACCTGACTTCAAACCTCGCCTGAAGCATCAAAAATACTTTCATAGCCTGACAGATGAGACTTTAAACTGTGGTCCCCGTCTCTATATGATCTTAGCTGTTGCTTTGACGTTAAACCCATTCACTTTCACTTTTTTTGTCACTTTCAATTGTGGAATTGTCTATGCCTTGAAGAAAACCCGGCCTTTGTGGCTTTACCTCGTCTCTTGTTTTACAATCACACATCAGGATTTAAACTAGCCTCAAATGACATAAACCCCAATTTTACAATCACACGTCGGGAGCTAAACTAGCTACATATGCCATAAGCCCCATTTTTCAGTTACAGTGACCAATTCATCTAAATATCCACCCTTCAGCCACTGCCGCTGCCAGAGGTGTGGAGACAGAAGAAAGCAAAATCCCCGACACGGAGGGAAATACCGACGTCCCCACCGGCCATCATTAAACAGTGAGTTCTGTTTACTCGGTACATTTGATTCTCTATTTGTGCATCAATAGAAGGGGTTAGTGGAAGAAGGGGGCTAAGTCCATAAAGACTTAGCCCTCTTCTTTCACTTTCCCCTTCAATTCATTTTATTAGCCAGGTTTTTTAAAAAAAAATCCAGGCTATTGGATTGGCGAAAGCCGGGCGGGCGGGCGGTCAGCGGGCGGGCGGGCGACGTCCACAATCAATGTTAAGTTTTCGTGTTTGAGTCCATTTCTTTGTTACTGTACCACCTAGGACCACCAAACTTTCACAGCTTCATAATCAAGGGGTGCCCACCACATATTACTATCCAACATGTTACTTTGTTTTTAACTTGACCCATTTTTTCCACGCAGTCGACTTAGCCATTTTCAATGTTAAGTTTTCGCGTTTACAATGTTAAGTTTTCGTGTTTAAGTCCATTTCTTTGGTACTGTACCACCTAGGACCCCCAAACTTTCACAGCTTCATAATCAAGGGGTGCCCACCACATATCACTATCCAACATGTTACTTTTTTTTTAACATGACCCATTTTTTCCGCGCAGTCGACTTTTCAATGTTAAGTTTTCGCATTTACAATGTTAAGTTTAAGTCCATTTCTTTGGTACTGTACCACCTAGAACCACCAAACTTTCACAGCTTCATAACCAAGGGGTGTCTACCACATACAACTATCCAACATGTGACCATTTTTTTACCTTCACCTATTATTTCTACGTAATTGACTTAGCCATTTTCAACGTTAACTTTTTAAGATACGTCTGGTTAAAGTTTTTTGGTTAAAACTTTTTTGTTATACTATATCTCTGCAACTGCTTCGCCCATTACCTTGAAACTTCACATGGGTGTTTATCATCATCCATATTTTCATTCTACCCCCCAACCGTGCGGACCCTGTGCCCAATGTCAAGGTCAAATTACTTTGAATTTTTTTGTTAAAAGTTTTTTCGTGTACTATATCTCTGCAACTGCTTCACCCATTACCTTGATACTTCACATGGGTGTTTATCGTCATTGTCGCACCCGCTTGCGGAAAGCGCGATATCGTCGGCATTTTGGCATACGTCCGTCCTTCCGTCCGTACGTCCGTGTGTCCGGTTAAAGTTTTTTCGTTAAAGTTTTTCCATCTACTATATCTATTTTTTTAGTGTCCATGCCTTGCCCCAAGGCGCGACATGCAGGCCACGGCCATCTAGTCTACAAAAAGTGGGTATAATTATGTTATCCAAGTGTCTATGCTTGGAAAAAACCTGGCCTTCGTGGTATGTGATATGTGGTGGGCACCCCTTGATTATGAAGCTGTGAAAGTTTGGTGGTCCTAGGTGGTACAGTAACAAAGAAATGGACTGAAACACGAAAACTTAACATTGTAAACATGGTAAACGCGAAAAGTTAACATTGAAAATGGCTAAGTCGACTGCGCGGAAAAAATGGGTCAAGTTCAAAATAAGGTAACATGTTGGATAGTGATATGTGGTGGGCATGCACCCCTTGATTATGAAGCTGTGAAAGTTTGGTGGTCCTAGGTGGTACAGTAACAAAGAAATGGACTCAAACTTAACATTGATTGTGTACGCCGCCCGCCCGCCCGCCCGCCGCCCGGCCCGCCCGCCGGTCCGCCGGCCCGCCGGCCCGGCTTTCGCCAATCCAATAGCCTGGATTTATTTTTTAAAAAAAACCTGGCTAAAAATGTTTGTACGATGATTTTTATATTGTTACCTAGCACATTACTTTTTGTCACACCCGCCTGCGAACAGCGCGGTATAGGAGGCACATTGGCTTACGTACGTGCGTTCGGTTACAGATTTTGGTTAAAGTTTTTGGTTAAAGATTTTCTGTATACTATCAAATTCCTGGGCGGGCGCGACATGCAGGCCGCGGCCATCTAGTGTATACTAACACTACCATTAGCTACCGACATGTAAGTCATTAATATGAACAAATCCACAAAAGGTTTCACAAATCGGCTGTTAATGTGAATTTTGTTGGGAGTTTTAAGTTTGCACTTACGAACTTGTTCGTCGTACAAATTTAGTGAAACGAGCCCCCGATGTTAGGACGTGGTACAAAATGGCAATCGGAACATCTTCGATGTTTTTGACCGTGTATTAGAGGCCATCTTGTGCATGAAGTCTGATACTGGTCTAAAGTCGAATAGTTTATTAGGTCGAAATGCACAACTCTGGATCGCGGACCATTTTAACCCGAATCCTTTCTATAATGCAGGGCGACATACAAACAGAAAATTTGGGTTACGACAAAAATAACTTTTATTTTCGAGTATTATAGAATAGTATCGAGCCTGGAGATTTAAGACACAACTAAAAACAGCATTGCAGCCAGAGGAGTAATTTCATTACATATGGCAAATTAGCACCCTTCTTCCATTGATGAAAATATTGATGATGACAAATGGCTTAAGTGATTTAGCGTTTACCATCCCAGCTAATATGATATAGAGACGGGCGAGGCATCTGTTTACCATCCCAAAGCTAATATGTATATATGAGACGGGCGAGGCATCAGTTTACCATCCCAACTAATTAGCTAATTTACGAGACGGGCGATGGCATCTGTTTACCATCCCAGCTAATTTATGTTAGTAGGGACGGGCGGAGGCATCTGTTTACCATACCCAACTAATTTATCATATAGAGACACGGGCGAGGATTATGTTTTACCATCCAGCTAATTATGATATAGCGACGGGCGAGGCATCAGTTTACCTCATCCAATCAACTTAATTTTATCATATAGAGACACGGGCTGCGGATATCAGTTTACCATCCCAAAACTAATTATCATATAGAGACACGGGCCGATGGCATTCGTTTACCACCATTCCCAGCTAATATGATTTTATAGACGTCACGGGCGAGGCATCAGTTTACCATCCCAACTTAATATCATATTAGTGAGCACGGGCGATGGCATTCCTGATTTTACCATCCCAAACTTAATTGATGATTTAGAGACGGGCGACGGCATCTGGTTTACCAATCCCCAATCTAAATTATCATTTATAGGAGTCACGGGCGAGGCAGTTGTTTTACCAATACCCAGCTAATTATGATATAGAGAACGGGCGTGGGAAATCTGTTTTACCATCCCTGCTAATATGAATTTGAGATGGCGAGGCAATTGTTTTACCATCCCAGGGTAATGATGTTATAGAGACACGGGCGAGGCAATCTGTTTTACCATTTCCAAGCTAATATTGATATAGAGACACTGGCGAGGCATCTGGTATTTACACACCCAACTAAATATATATAGAGACCGGGCGAAAGGCATCTGTTAAACCATCCCAACTAATCATTCATATAGGAGAACACGGGCGAGGCCATCTTTTACCATCCAGGCCTAATATATATAGATACCGGGCGTGGCATTTCTGTTTACCATCCCAAAAGCTAATATGATAAAAGATGGACGAGGCATCTGTTTACCATCCTCCCAAGCATAATAGTAAAGACACGGGGCGAGGCACTGTTTACCACCCAACTAATATCATATAGAGGACACGGGCGAGGCATTTCTGTATACCCATCCCAACTTATATCATATAAACACGGGCGGGCATCTGTTTAACCATCCCAGCTTAATTGAATAGAGACGGGCGAGGCATCTGTTTACAATTCGCCAACTAATATCAAACTAGAGACACGGGCGAGGCATCTTGTTTCCATCCCAGCTTTAATATGATATAGAGACCGGGCGAGCATCCAAGATTACCATCCCAACTAATATTAAATAGATACGGGCAGGCATCTGTTTACCAACCCAACTAAATCATATAGAGACACCGGGCGAGGCATCTGTTTACCATTCCCAACTAATTATGATTAAGACGGGCGAGGCATCGTTTAAACCATCCCAACTAATATGATATATAGACACGGCGAGGCAATCTGTTTACCATTCCCAGCTAATATGGATATATAGACGGGCGAGGCATCATTTACCATCCCAACTATATCATAAGGAGACACGGGCAAGGCATCTGTTTTCCATCCCAACTATATCCCATATAGAGACACGGGCGAGGCACTGTAATTACCATCCCAACTAATATCATATAGAGACACGGGCCGAAGGCATCTGTTTACCATCTCAGCTTATATGATATAGAGACTGGCGAGGCATCTGTTTACCATCCCAACTAATACATATAGAGACCCGGGCGAGGCATTCAGTTGTTACCCATCCCAACTAATATCATAACGAGAATGCGAGGCATCTGTTACCATCCCAACTAATTATCATATAGGGGGAGGACACGGGCGAGGCATCTGTTTACCCAACCCAGCTAATATGAATATAGAGACCCGGGCGAAGGCATCTGTTAACCATCCCAGCTATATTAAATAGAGACGGGCGAGCATCTGTTTACCATCGCCAACTAATATCATATAGAGAACACGGGCGAAGGCATTCAAGTTTACCATCCCAACTAATATCATATAGAGACACGGGCGAGCATCTGGTTTTCAACCCAAGCTAATTGAATAGAGACGGGCGAGCATCGATTTACCATTCCCAACCTATATCATATATAGACACGGCGAGGCATCAAGTTTACCATTCCCAACTAAATCATATAGAGACGGGCGAGGCATCTTTTTACCATTCCCATCTAATATGAATATAGAGACGGGCGAGGCACTGTTACCATCTCCCAACTAATATCATATAGAGACACGGGCGAGTTAATCTGTTTACCATCCCAACTAATTTCATATAGAACACGGCGAGGCATTTCTGTTTACCATCCCAACAATAATCATATAGAGACGGCAGGCATTTCTGTTTACCATCCCAACTAATATCATATAGGGAACACGGGCGAAGGCATCTGTTACCATCCCAACAAATAATCAATAGAGACACGGGCGAGGCATCGTGTTACCATCCCAACTAATATCATTAAAGAGACACGGGCGAGGCCATTTGTTTTTTTTTTTTTTTTTTTTTTTTTTTTTTTTTTTTTTTCTGTTTACCATCCCGCTAATATGATTTAGAGACGGCGAAGGCATTCCTGTTTTTAATTTTTTTTTTTGTTTTTTTTTTTTTTTTTTTTGTATTTTTTTTTATCTGTTATTCTTTTTAACCACCCAACTAATATCATATAGAGACCACGGGGCGAGGCATTTGTTTACCATCCAAAACAAAAAAAAGAAAAAAAAAAAAAAAAGCTTTAATATGATAAAGAGACCGGGCGGAAGGCATCTGTTTACCATCCCAGCTAAATTGATATAGAGACGGGCGAGGCATCTGGGTTTACCATCCCAATCTAATATCATAGGGAGAGACACGGGCGAGCATCTGTTTACCATCCCAACTAATATGATTTTGTAGAGACCGGGCGAGCATCCCAAGTTTACATTCCCAACTAATAGATATAGAGACACGCGAGGCATTTCTGTTTTACCTCCCCAGCAATATGATATAGAGAACGCGAGGCATCAGGGTTTACCATCCCAACTAATAACATATAGAGGACACGGGCAAGGCATCTGTTTTACCATCCCAACTAATATCATTTAAAAGACACGGGCGAGGCAACTGGGTTTATACCACCAACTACTATCAATATAGAGAACACGGGCGATGCATCTGTTTTACCACACAGCTAAATGAATATAGAGAACGGGCGACGCATCTGTTGGACCATCCCAACTAATATCATATAGAGACACGGGCGAGGCATCTGTTTACCACTCCCAACTAATATCAAATATAGAGCGGGCGAGGCATCTGTTTACCATCCCAACTAAAATATCATATAGAGACACGGGCGAGGCATCTGTTTTTTACCATCCCAGCTAATATGATATAGAGACGGGCGAGGCATCTGTTTTAACCATCCCAGCTAATATGATATAGAGACGGGCGAGGCATCTGTTTACCATCCCAACTAATATCATATAGAGACACGGGCGAGGCATCAGTTTACCATCCCAACTAATATCATATAGAGACACGGGCGAGGCATCTGTTTACCATCCCAGCTAATATGATATAGAGACGGGCGAGGCATCTGTTTTACCATCCAACTAATATCAGTATAGACACGGGCGAGGCATCAGTTTACCATCCCAACTAATATCATATAGAGACGGGCGAGGCATCTGTTTACCATCCCAGCTAATATGATATAGAGACGGGCGAGGCATCTGTTACCATCCCAACTAATATCATATAGAGACACGGGCGAGGTATCTGTTTACCATCCCAACTAATATCATATAGAGACACGGGCGAGGCATCTGTTTACCATCCCAACTAATATCATATAGAGACGGGCGAGGCATCTGTTTACCATCCCAGCTAATATGATACAGAGACGGGCGAGGCATCTGTTTACCATCCCAACTAATATCATATAGAGACACGGGCGAGGCATCTGTTTACCATCCCAACTAATATCATATAGAGACGGCGAGGCATCAGTTTACCATTCCCAGCTAATATGATATAGAGACGGGGGTGGGGGGGCGAGGGCATCTGTTAGTTTTACCATCCCAGCTAATATGATATAGAGACGGGCGAGGCATCAGTTTACCATCCCAACTAATATGATATAGAGACGGGCGAGGCATCAGTTTACCATCCCAACTAATATGATATAGAGACGGGCGAGGCATCTGCTTACCATCCCAGCTAATATGATATAGAGACGGGCGAGGCATCTGCTTACCATCCCAGCTAATATGATATAGAGACGGGCGAGGCATCAGTTTACCATCCCAACTAATATGATATAGAGACGGGCGAGCCATCAGTTTACCATCCCAACTAATATGATATAGAGATGGGCGAGGCATCTGTTTACCATCCCAACTAATATGATATAGAGACGGGCGAGGCATCTGTTTACCATCCCAGCTAATATCATATAGAGACACGGGCGAGGCATCTGTTTACCATCCCAGCTAATATGATATAGAGACGGGCGAGGCATCTGTTTACCATCCTCAGCTAATATGATATAGAGACGGGCGAGGCATCAGTTTACCATCCCAACTAATATGATATAGAGACGGGCGAGGCATCTGCTTACCATCCCAGCTAATATGATATAGAGACGGGCGAGGCATCAGTTTACCATCCCAACTAATATCATATAGAGACGGGCGAGGCATCTGTTTACCATCCCAGCTAATATGATACAGAGACGGGCGAGGCATCTGTTTACCATCCCAACTAATATCATATAGAGACACGGGCGAGGCATCTGTTTACCATCCCAACTAATATCATATAGAGACGGGCGAGGCATCAGTTTACCATCCCAGCTAATATGATATAGAGACGGGCGAGGCATCTGTTTACCATCCAGCTAATATGATTATAAGAGACGGGTGCGGAGGCATCAGTTTACCATCCCAACTAATATGATATAGAGACGGGCGAGGCATCAGTTTACCATCCCAACTAATATGATATAGAGACGGGCGAGGCATCTGCTTACCATCCCAGCTAATATGATATAGAGACGGGCGAGGCATCTGCTTACCATCCCAGCTAATATGATATAGAGACGGGCGAGGCATCAGTTTACCATCCCAACTAATATGATATAGAGACGGGCGAGCCATCAGTTTACCATCCCCAACTAATATGATATAGAGATGGGCGAGGCATCATGTTTACCATCCCAAACTAATATGATATAGAGACGGGCGAGGCATCTGTTTACCATCCCAGCTAATATCATATAGAGACACGGGCGAGGCATCTGTTTACCATCCCAGCTAATATGATATAGAGACGGGCGAGGCATCTGTTTACCATCTCAGCTAATATGATATAGAGACGGGCGAGGCATCAGTTTACCATCCCAACTAATATGATATAGAGACGGGCGAGGCATCTGTTTACCATCCCAGCTAATATGATATAGAGACGGGCGAGGCATGCAGTTTTTTATACCATCCCAAACTAATTAGATATAGAGACGGGCGAGGCATCTGTTTACCATCCCAGCTAATATCATATAGAGACGGGCGAGGCATCTGTTTACCATCCCAGCTAATATCATCATGATCATATAGAGACGGGCGAGGCATCTGTTTACCATCCCAACTAATATGATAGAGACGGGCGAGGCATCTGTTTACCATCCCAACTAATATGATATAGAGACGGGCGAGGCATCTGTTTACCATCCCAACTAATATGATATAGAGACGGGCGAGGCATCTGTTTACCATCCCAGCTAATATCATATAGAGACGGGCGAGGCATCTGTTTACCATCCCAGCTAATATCATATAGAGACGGGCGAGGCATCTGTTTCTGTTTCAAGTCTCATCCGAAGAAATCAGAGGGATGAAAATATTAATCGTAAATTGATTTCCATCATACTGGTCCTTCTGATTGGACGTGATTTAGGGGCATGTGTGTCTACGAGTCTTTTTCATGCTTCAGGTGGGAGCTTGAACTCGCAACCTTTGGTATTAAAGTCCAATCTACTATCCACTTGCTCATCAAGCTATTCCTGGAGTCCGTCCGTGACTCTTGCCCACCTGATGTCAAGATAATCGAGCTTCGTGCCATTCTGCCGGAAAGTGCTGGAGTTCCGCAACATAACGGTTTTATGTGTAATAAATAATTAAAAATATACGTTCGCCTAATGTTTTATTTGTACGTGTCAATCAACACTAATAACGTGTTATCTATAAACTGTTTACATCTGTAGACGTATTTTGTCCGTCAGTGTTATCAGTAATTGCAAAATAACTTACAATGATGAATTAACCCTTTGAACCCAAAAGCCTGCTATAGCGGTTTATGCAAACGGTGCAGATCCAGATTAGCCGGCTTGTAACAAACCGTTTCATCAGGATCTGCACTTTTTGAAAGTAATTTTCATATTTTGAAGAACAAAAAATACCCCCTTTTCATAAATGGACTAGTCTGAAAACCATTTTGTGACAGTTTGATCGGTTGCAAAATTAACATATCAAAATCAGTTCCAGTTACTTAGGGGTGAAAGGGTTAAATATTGCCGTTTGTTGTTTATTTTCTATTTTTCTCACCAACAACATGGTTTGATGGCACTACAGAAATGGAAATGAATTATGAAATTCTGTCAAACCATGTTTTTTATTGACAAAGAAGGCAAAATATACAACACCAGCAGACGACAATGTTTTCTTCCCGCATTCTAAGGGTTATTAACTTTTACAATGCTGAATGACATTTTGTCATCTGCTTGTAGTGTTCTAATTTCCATTGTTATGCCCCTAGGTAGAGCCGGAGGCATACAGTGTTTGGACTGCGTCCGTCCGTCCGTCAGTGTGTCGGGCACATTATGAAGTTCCCCCAGAGTTTCTCAATTACGTAAAAACTTTATATCCCTTGAAGGATTGCTTAAATATTTCAACACAGCATACTTGTGGACAAATTCCACACATCCATGCTGCCCTTAATATGACCTTGACATCTGCACCTTTAGACCTTCACAACTTTGAACTTTTTCTCACATCAATAAGTTTGCTGGAGTTTCGCAATTCTGTCATAATCTCTTTATCCCGTGATAGATTACTTCAATATTTCAATACATCATACTTGCGGGATAATGCCACACATCCATGCTGTTCTTAATATGACCTTGACCTTTTGACCTTTGACAACTTTTTCACACATTAAGAACTTTGCAGGAGTTTCTCAATTCTGTCATATCTTCTTTATCCCTTGAAGGATCACTATACTAGTTCAATACATCGTACTTATGCACAAATACCACACATCCATACTGTCCTTAATATGACCATGATCATTTGACCTTCACAACTTTGATTTATTTTTCCAAATAACATTTATTATTAACTTTGCCACAGTTTCTTCCATCTGCCGCGGGGCGCATTCATGTGCTGACAGGCCACATTGTCTTTTTTCTTCATAAAAAACATGGTTTACGAGCACTTTAGAATAATGTTCAATGGAAATGATTCTAAAGGGCTGTCAACCCATGTTTTTATTGAGAAAGGAGACAAAATCAACAAATTGTTGCTTCTCGCGTTCTAGGGTTAAAATGGTAGCGGTATCCATCAATTAAAATTTCCAGATGATCCTAAATTTGCACTTACGAACATTTTAGTCATACGAAGTTTAGTGAAACGGGCCCCAGTTTTATTCTATTATACCGTATACTAGAAACACAAATAATCGTGTTTATAGTACTAGGTTACGTAGGGTAAACCAGGACAGAGGCAGTATTTGCCATTGGGTGTTTAAACCTCACTCTATGCATTCATGTGAAATGTGACAGGGGTTAACGTCCCTGTCATATACAGCCGCGGTCTCATCCGAAAGACCAGTCCTATCCAAAAGACCAATCGGTTGGAAGTCCTATGAAAATGAATGTTCATGCATAGGGCGAGGATTGAACATACTCGCTGACTGCTCTACCAACTATACTGTCAACCCATCCACTGTTTGGTGGTCAGTTTCACTTTATATACTGTAGAAAAGGCATTACATTCCGGCAACAGCTACTGTAAGGTCACGTGGTTGTGAATGGAGAACTGGGGCTTATGGGTTTTGCAACCAGTGTAGATCCAGATCAGACTGTGCGGATCTGCACTGTTCACCATTCCACCAATGAAACACCCGTCATGCTTGTAACAAGCAATGCAGATCGTTATCAGGCTACAGGAGTATGCTATCTGACCAGGAGCTACACTGGTCTCAATTTACATAAGCTCCATTTTTCGAAACCACATATCGAGACAGGACATGGCTTGAAGACTGGTCTGAAAGACCAGTGGGATGGAAATACTATGAACATATTTGTGGCTGTGACTGGAGAAATGGGGCTTATAGGATTTTTCACCAGTGTAGCTCCTGTCAAATAGCACACTCCTGTAGCCTGATAATGATCTACATTGTTATAGCATGACGGGTGATGGATGGCATAGCGAACAGGGCAGAACCAGTAGCCTATTTCATAAAAATTGCAAAGTATACTTATCTAGCAAAGTATACTTTGAGGGAGTAATAATTTTTCCTAAAATGCATTATTTCATATAGAACTAACGACTGCATATATTTGATGACTAAAAGTATGCATAACTATTATACTGAATTGATTACATTATCACAACCAAAATGGCTGTGATAATGTAATAAATTCAGTAGAATAAAACTTAATAAATTTATCCTTAAATTGATAATCTCTCCTTTGCAATTTTGATGAAATCGGCTACAGGAGCTACACTGGTCTCAATTCACCTAAGCTCCATTTTTTCGAAGCCACATATCAAGACAGGACATGGCTTGAAGTCTGGTCGATGGAAATACTATGACCGTATTTGTGGCCGTGACTGGAGAAATGGGGCTTATGGGCTTTGTCACCATTGCATCTCCTGTCAAATAGCACACTGCTGTAGCCTGATAACGATGGAAATACCATGACCGTATGTGTTTGTTTATTTATTGGTGTTGAACAGTCTATCAACAGCTAAGCTCATGTGAGACAAATGGGTTCGGTCCCGTTTTAACCTGCTACATTAGGGAGAAAATCCCAAAATCAGAATGGAATATTTACTTCGAGAAACAATATATTCAGCCCTGAAATTAGAATAACCTGACCTGGTGCCAGGTCCATACCACACCAGTCACTTGGCCCCTTCCCCTAAAATAGGATTACGAATAATCGTAATACTTATATAAGGGGTATAACCAGATTCAACTGTCAGATACAAAATGCGAAAGACATATATAAGGCCAAACCAGGTCTCCAGTCTGAATTCCGGTAAGGATGAACCCCGATCGTTGAATTACCCATCGCGTGCTCCCGACCAACCCCAACCATTGTTATTATCGTCAAGTGCTCTACCCTCTAAACTACCAAGCCATACCTATATAGGTTGGTGATCAGTTTTACCCTGTTCAACCTGATACTAGAAACACAAATATTCAATGTTTCTAGGATCAAGTAGCATAGGTTAAACGAGGATATACAAGACGAGACGCGAAGAATGTAAAGTCCCATCAACAGCCAATGTTATATAGAAGCGAGGAGGCCTCGGTTTCGAGTCTCATTGAAAGACCAGAGAGATGGAAATATAAGGTTCGACCATGTCCAGCTGTGGGTAAACGTTTGCTGTGGCGCGAGGAACTGTTTGAACCCATGGCTGTATGCTGGACATGGTGGAACGTTATTGTTACATTTCTGTCGGAAAATTCATGCAATTTAAGCATGTATGCATTACTTTCGGTACTTTGATAATCTGCTCCATTCAAACAGCTGATTTACCCTACATATTCCGGGGCCGCAGTACACGTCACGCTATGCAGCCGCATCAAGCGACAATTAGATCACGGTTCGTCCGCATGAGGAGATAATTCGCGAGCTTTAGCGAGTGAATTATCGATCGTACATGTGGACAAACGTGATATGGACGTCAATATATCCATACATTGCCCAGTGCTGAGTAAATGCAGAAACAAAACTCGAAAATGTATCAAAGATGTAATAATGCTGAAATAGCTGATTTTGGAGGCCAATATGACGACAGGGATGTTTAATTTCATCTCTCGGTTACTTCGACGCATAGAAACGAACGTTGACATTCTTAAATGTCTTCTTGCAGAAACGAAAATTAAGAATGTTAACTTCCGTTTCTTCGTTTCCACACCGCGTAGAGGCGAATGTTAATGGCCTTATTTTTCGTCTCTTCATTCTTTCGCAGCTTAGAAGTGAATAAGAACACTAAAGTTTGTTCCTTTGTTGCGAAGCCGCATAGAAACGAAAATTAAGAATGTTAAATTTCGCCTCTTCATTCATACGCAGCATAGATATGAAAAGAAGAAGTTTCTTCTGTGCGTTAACCCTATACATGCTGAGGATACGCCATTATGTTTGCGGAAAATCCTGAATATTGTCCTACTATATGTCGCGACCACCATTTGAACCGTCTTGTTGAGATGGTTCAAATGAGTGGTCACAACATATATTATTACCAAACACCCTATATAGAGGATCTCAAACTCGTTTCCATTTGATATGATATTTATAAAACGAGTCACGCACAATTTATGCACCGAGCCTCTGATGAGGTGCACAGAATCGACGGAAGAGTCATATCAAATGGAAAAGAGTTTGAGATTCTGTTCATCACATGACTTCACCATCCACTAAAACCATATACTAAAACCAGATGGCCGCGGCCCGCATGTCGAGCCCGCCAAGGCATTTGATGGTCTCGGAGTGTATTTATTTGAAGTTTTAATTAAGGGTTGTGGAGATACATTGTATAAGGTATGTAAAAGCTTTAACGCAAATTTTAAAGTCATTTGACCTTGATCTTAGGCATGTGGGCCGCATGGGTTGGCTATAGAATGAAAATATGGATGATAATAAAGAATTATTTGAAGTTTGAAGTAAATCAGAGTAAGTGGTGTGGAGATATAAGGTATGTAAAAACTTTAACAAAAATTTCAAAGTCATTTGACCTTGACCTTGGGCATGTGGACCACATGGGCAGGCTATAGAATGAAAATATGGATGATGAATAAGAAGTACATGTTCAGAGACAGTAGGTATGTGAAAACATTAACGCAAATTTTGACAGAAACTTTAACGCAAAGTCATTTGACCTTGATATAGGTGACCTTCACCTTGGGCACAGGGGCCGCATGAGTGGGATACAGCATGAATATATGGATGATGACTAATAAGCATATGAAGTTTCAAGTCAATGTGACTTAGAACTGCAGAGATATAAGGTATTTAAAAACATTAACAGAGATTTCGGACGGATTGTGATCACTATCATCATCACAGCTGTATCGCTTTCCGCAAGCGGGCTCGACAAAAAAGTAATAGGTTCCTGTTCTTTGTAAAAACATAATTTTACCAAACGAATCACTGAGCTTCTAATGACGTTTCAAACATTACGGACGTCATTTGGAACGTCATTTTGTGCACAATTCTGCAAAAACCAGGAACCCACTTGCCCACAAGGCCTTGTGGGCAAGTGGGTTCCTGGTTTTTGCAGAATTGTGCACAAAATGACGTTCCAAATGACGTCCGTAATGTTTGAAACGTCATTAGAAGCTCAGTGATTCGTTTGGTAAAATTATGTTTTTACAAAGAACAGGAACCTATTACTTTATCAAGGAATTAGTTTCTACTAAACGCCAAGTAGCATCCATTTTAGATCTCACAATGTTTATTTGTAACGTCATGACATCATTGCATGGGCATCACGACGCCTTAAAGTTATAAAAGATGGTGCTGCATAAAGAATACGGGAAACAAAAATTAATGTTAAAACAAGAGGGTTGCGCAGCTGACAAGCGACATGTTGGAAAGCTTGCAGACCCTGATCAGACTGCAGACCATTTTGTTCATTTGGCATAACGTTTGCGCATAATACGAATACGTAATTATGGTGATGCGGCTAGCCAATCAAATTCACTCCAGGTGTTATTACAATTGTGTCATATCACATGTATACAAGAATTCCGCCACCTAAGCGGTATCGCGCCTGCCGAGGCATTTGTCCGTGAACATTACAAGTAAATAAATGACCTTGACCTTGAGAATTTGGATGTGGGGGTGTGCGTAATGTAGCATTATCCCTAGACAAAGATTGATGTGAAATAGTATCAAAGTCTGGCAAGGGGTTAAAGAGATATTGTGAAAAAACAATAACTTTTAACGCATTTCTGTTACAAAACCGGTGAACATTACAAGTAAATAAATGACCTTCACCTTGATAATTTGGATGTGGGGGTGTGCGTAATGAAGCATCATCCCTATACAAAGATTGGTGTGAAATATTATCAAAGTGTGGCAAGGGGTTAAAGAGATATTGTGAAAAAACGATAACTTTAACGCATTTGCCTTACAAAAAAAACGGACGACGCGGACGCGGACGACGACGCGGACGACGACGACGGAAAAAGCGCCGAATATAGTCGCGCCTCTGCTAAAGCAGGCGCGATAAAAATGGGTTACAGCCCGTTATAACAAGGTTTTCATGTGATGAAAGTTGATATTCCATAGTTTTTACTAATTCCCTGGGTTTTGACAGACCCGGTCAATAGTCAAAACCTTTTTTTTTATTTTTTGTCGAAGATTATGTCACAAAATTCAACGAAATTTAGATTGATGTGTCATTGCGCCCCACGCAAAATTTACGCTCATTGCGTCACATACACTGTTTATAGGTTGAGTAATAAAACAGGTATTTCATTCGGGGAACAGTCAAAACATATTGCCCCTTGGTGCTGTGGACGACCCAATGCACTATTGCCCTCGGCCGTCGGTCTCGGGCAATTGTACCTCGGGTCGTCCACAACACATCGGTGCAATAGTTTTGACTGTTCCCCGAATGACCATGAAATAACTGTATACTGTGATTTCAGGATACGACTCAAATATAAATGCAACGCGACGTCCCTACAGGCACCGTATAGCCGGTGTGCCCAGCCACTGTGCTGCCCTATGACCAGCATTGACAAACAACACAAACAAAAACAAAATATTTAATCAATTTCATACCCGTAAAGGTGTATTCCGAAAGGAATGGGTTAATTCGCCACATAAAATTAAAATTAAAGAACCTTACACTTTGTTTCTTCGTTTCTACGCGACGTAGAGGCAAACATTAAAAAAAGAACAAGGGGAATTAACTAGGTAATTCAAGGTTAAATATAGGTTAAGGTGAAATATAGGTCAGGGTTGTTGATGTACATCACTAGGAGATAAAGTTGTCCAAGTATGGTTGGTGTAGGGCCAGGAGTATTCCATCTACAAGGTTGACTAAAAACCTTAACCAAGGGGAATTAACTAAGTAATTCAAGAGGAAATGTAGGTCAAGGTCAAATATAGATCAGGTGTTATTGATGTACATCACTATGAGAAAAGTTTGTCCAAGTATGGTGTCTGTATGCACAATAGAATTCCATGTAGAAAGCTTGACTAAAAACCTTAACCAATGGGAATTAACTAAGTAATTCAAGGTTAAATGTAGGTCAAAGTCAAATATAGGTCAGGGGTTGTTGATGTACATCACTAGGAGATAAAGTTGTTCAAGTATGGTTGGTGTAGGGCCAGGAGTATTCCATCTACAAGCTTGACTAAAAACCTTAACGAAAGAGAATTAACTAAGTAATTGAAGAGGAAATGTAGGTCAAGGTCAAATGTAGGTCAAGGTCAAATATAGATCAAGGGTTATTGATGTACATCCCTAGGAGATGAAGTTTTCCAAGTATGGTTGGTGTAGGGCCAGGATATATTCCATATACAAGCTTGACTAAAAACCTTAACCCAGGAGAATTAACTAAGTAATTTAAGAGGAAATGTAGGTCAAGGTCAAATATAGATCAGGGGTTCAACCTCTTTCCAGTCCCGGATCGCGTCGACCCGTCTAAAAAGTGCATATGCATGGTATGGGAGTCGTTTTGTCCCGGTTTGAAAACGGGAAATATGTATAGTATGGTACATGTATATGTAATGAGAGGAACACTTCGTCATTGATATTATTAATGTCCATAATATATAACGATATATAGCAACGATATAGTATCAGGACGGATTAATCTTCCCATTTATATGTTGTCAGTGAGAATATGTACCTACATATAACGTACTTTCTGATTTTAGATTCACATGATTATTCGATCCAAGGATCTATTCCAAGTCCAGGGAAGATTGGGTGTTTTATAATATTTACCTGCAAAATATTATTCAGATACTATCTCCATGATAACGCAGTGTAAAGTGTGACCACAAAGTCCAGCCACACATACTGTAGAACTATTGTTTCGACGCGCCATGGTTAAAACACGCCAAAAGTAACGACGTTTGCTCTGGCAAGCCAAATGCACAATAATGCCTCTAACCATGGGTATGTTATATTTTAGCACAGAACAAAACATGTACATTGCTATAGATAAGTCTTCTTCCCCGTGGATGGGGAGAGATTATATTATCATGTATGTACAAGTATGTATAATTGTGTGCCGAAATGGGACACTGCCTATGTTCAATACGGTCTGTAATTCCGCGTAGTGTCCCGGTGCACGGCAGGCGGGAAGAAGAGGGGATAATTGGGTAGAAAACGGGCACCAGTAATGCATGCAAAACGGGTCCCATGTAGAACCAATCCACTCCTCGCGGCACTTGACATATGGTGCCATATAAGACACGTGACTCTCGTTCACCGAGTTGCAACATCCCGTCAGCACATCAGCAAGTCGGGGCCAGGAGCAGGCTGGCGAGAGCAAGCATTCTTTTGAGCACGAGTATAACCTAGCGATGGCACTGAACCGGCGTTTACTCCAGTAGGTTCGAATATGTTAGATGCCTTCCAGAAGTCATCTGTTGTGGTGGTAATACGCGGGACCACTAACACTTGGCGGTTCGTGTTAACAGGGTCCGTCAAATGTCACCTTAACATCGCTACCACACCACAACCTAATATAATAAGAATACATGGTGGCGAATACTTATGGCAAACTCGAATCTGTTTGAACCACTTTCTAACACCACCAAAGTAACTGCGGATGGAAATAAATCGGCTCCCAAGTGCCAAACTCGGATCTGTTTAATCAATGGTTCGCATCATTCTTTCCTAACAGTTATACATACATTTCTCCATGTGATGCTGAAGCAATGCTTTAACGCAGAAGAACAATAACAATAATAAGAAGAATATGACATTTTCTCACCATCTCGGCAGAGAAAACAACAGGCCACCGACTTCATAAATATAGCTAGTGCTCAACAGAATACCACACACACCGAGCCCACCGAGCCCCGACTTACTAGACCAACTTGCTAACCGGTCACCCACATGTTATTGCATTATTTCTTCTGCTGAGTATTTATTTTCGAAATACTTGTTTAAATAGTTGAAACTAATGTTCAATGGATTGACTGTACGTTTTTATTTATGTAAATGAAATAGTTAATTTAATTGTATTTTATTGGTAGGGGTCAAAACTAAAAGTCATAACATTTCTAAGTCATTTGGCCTTAACCTTGGGGCATAGGGCCCGCATGAGTGGGACACGGAATGAATATATGGAGGATGACCAATAAGCATACGAAGTTTCAAGCAAATCTGACCCGGTTACAGAGATAGTAGGTATGTGAAAACTTTAATACAAATGTTGACAGAAACATTAACGCAAACTTCTAAGTCATTTGACCTTGACCTTGGGGCACAGCGGCCGCATGAGTGGGACGCAGAATGAATATATGGATGATGACCAATACGCATACAAAGTTCCAAGCATATCCGACTTACGGTTACAGAGATAGTACGTATCTAAAAACTTTAACGCAAAATTTTACAAAAAGTTAACGCAAACTTCTAAGTCATTTGACCTTGTGCACAGGAGCCGTATGAGTGGGATACATCATTAATATATGGATGATGACTAATAAGCATATGCAGTTTCAAGTCAATGTGACTTCGGACTACCGAGATATTTATAAACACATGTCCACCTTGCACAAACATACATCACATAAAACACTTCGATATTTGGCCTTTTCTGGACTTATATGTCTGGGTATAGATGGTCTTCGAGCCAATTTCTTCCGTTAAGTATAATTAAATAGATTGCGATGCTTGTGGTGTCTGGCAGCACCGTGCTTGTGGTGTAGTTAATAACTTAAGAACTTTTACAATATCACCAGTGTATATTAGTAGGTGAGCCAGGAGAGTTCACCATTACCACTTGGGGTGGGGGGGGGGGGCACATTGCCGCTATATTTTCTTGAAAGGTATATATCCCAGCATATCATTTCCGCATGATAGCTATTTATAAGTCTTCGTTTAAAGTTTTTATGCCCCTATAATTAAGCATGATAAGTGAACCCCCCTAACAGCAACATGTTCTGTCCGTAAAAGGGCCGTTTTGCAA
This sequence comes from Conchocele bisecta, assembly GCA_029237695.1. Taxonomy (NCBI): domain Eukaryota; kingdom Metazoa; phylum Mollusca; class Bivalvia; order Lucinida; family Thyasiridae; genus Conchocele; species Conchocele bisecta. The sequence goes on along the minus strand of CM055270.1, from coordinate 61,583,200 downwards.
ACGTTCACATAAAACTGTCGCAAAATCGCATGTACACGTACTGCAAACATTGCAATTGGTATTTGTGATTTACATACAATCGTACTAGAATATTTTCATTCAAAATGGCCGCCAAATCCAAGATGGCCGCCAATACACCACTACCTTACCACACTTAAGTATATTTAAATCTACATTATATGACTAGTTCTTTGTCTATTCGTATTGATATATATGTTATAAGTGAATTACAAGCTTATTCTACTTCAATAAATATTTATTACTTGAGAAATTATGTAAATAAATCCAAAATGGCCGCCAACAATCACAATCTCCGTTAATTTGCCACAGTGTCATTAACCACACCAATGATATGTAAACACGGATATCTACTGCGTATGTTTCATACGTATTACTTACTTATTATAAATTTGAAACCCGCCAAGAAAGCAATTAATTCATAAACCACTCATTAATTAAATAAATGACAAAACAGCAGTGACAATAAAATAAGATACAAACAAATGCCACTCACGTACAGTCCAAGGAGGCATAAAAAACCGTACCCTGTCGAATCGTCAGTGATCAATATAGTTCTAAGAGACAAATAAACCTGGTTAGCATGGTGCTACCACGCCCGCATGGTCTCCTTAACTTCTTATTATGGAGACCGTAACATAGAGGAAATATACAGCGACGAAATACTAGATGGCCGCGGCCTGCATGTCGCGCCTTGGGGCGAGGCATGGACACTAACAAAAAGAAATAGTAGACGGAAAAACTTTAACCAAAAAACTTTAACCAAAAACTTACGTACGTACGCCAAAGTGCTGACTATATCGCGCTTTCGATCAAAAACGGTCAATAAGGCAGCTCCCGGACATCGACAAACCACGACACTATAGTGTACTGTGCGACAATTATGTAACAGGTCACTCATAAGTATAATCAAACAGAGCAAATGCTATAAAAGAAGGGGCAATATGATCAAATTGAGTAGCATTGTGAAAGCTGTCGCGAACTCTGCTATGTAATTACTATAGCAACATTGTACTTCAAAGTAATATCAGTAGCGCTGAAAACACGACACATATAGCAAAATACTACTCATAACTGCATTTGACAGCATCCGCCCTCAGCATTAGTTGGCGCCAACAGAAGTAAATGTCATGATAGCAAGTAAATGATAGCCAATTCGAACATCGGTTTATAGAGTACACTTCAATGATTGCCATAGGTAGAAATTGTCGTCGACTATATGTCTGGCAGTGACAAACTTTAAGTTAGTACACTGCATTATCCTTTAAAATGGAGTGATCTGTTTAAATACTTTCGAGACATGTTGTAGAATTGGATATTAAATGTTTCATTATCAGTTGAATTTAGCATGAACATGCAGTGGATGGATTGTTTGTTTGTTTGTTGGGGTTTAACGACCTATCAACAGCTAAGGTCATTCAAGGCCGGGTCAGTGGGTTTAGTACTAAATCCCATATATTTACCTGTACAAATGGGGGGGGGGGGGCAAAATCAGAACTGAATATTTACAATAAAAGAATATATATATTCAACCCTGAAACCAGAATAATCATGTTCCAGGCCCCCTCCTAAAAGTAGTACGATCAGTAATAATCTTACTACTTTTATAATAACCCAATTCAACTCCCAGCTAACAAAAGAGCCAAAGACAAACCTGAGGACCAAACCAGGCAAATCGTGATTCCTATAAGGAGGAACCCCTACCGTTAATGTACGCCATCGCGTTCGCCCGACCAACCACCCTCGTTCTATAATGGAATATGTATCTCACACTGTGTAGGTTCTGATTGAACTGCGCTGATTCACAGGTGCTACACTGGTATCAAACTGTTTGTCGTGGAGAGATTTGGTATCATGGAAAAATGACACGGAGATAAGAAAATCCAAAGAATTTTATTCTTGAGCTGATAAAGAAACTTTGGGATGTAGAAACAGTATCACACATTATTTGTGTTGCTAGGTAACCAGACTAAGATCACGGTGTTACCAGGGAAACCGACATTAGTGTACACATGTCATGAAAAGCACATGAAATTGGCTATGTATGTATCTGGGCCGGTGAATTAGTTTTTCCTCCCTTTTGGACAGCAGGTGGAAGACTCAGACATAGGACCCAGTACATTGCCCTTTGAAAAAAGTCACCCCACCAACACCCATGTATGTGCTCTACAGAAATGGGTGGATAGCTGGGGTAACTTTTTTGAATGGGCCATTTACTGGGTCCTAAGTTGACGTCTTCCTACTGTGTTTTCAATATCTCGTATTTCGCTGATTTTTTGATTCAGAAAAATATTGATAATTTCAGTAAATGACTTTGGAAGTCGGAAGAACAATTACATTTTTGTTAACTTTCAACATCATTTAAAACAGATATCGCAGATCTCAAAACCAATTTTGGAAAATTCTTGGACATGAAGAGTCCATTTCGTGATACCATTTCATGTCGTCATATAAAGTACCAACTAAATTATGGTACATACTTAATCATGTTAATGGTTGTATGTTGTTAGAAAATCAGCCATGTTTGCCGTAAATGATGTCATAAACTGGCAAAAAATTCAGAGCTGATGCAGAACTCAATTCCGCATGTTCTCTGACCTTTCTGTCAACTTTCAATGTCATCTACAAAAAATATTGTATTTTTTCCGAAACAATTATCGGTGAAAAACGGTGCTTAACACAAGTGTCGAGTTCACTGGAAACGAACAAGGTTGAAAAGTAAGTTGCATATACGAGACAAATGGCTGGTTTCCAACAGCTGTTGCTTCCATAATCAAGTGCAGTCTACACTTGTTTACTCAAAGTCAAGGGGCCGTTTCACTAAACTTTGTACGACTAAAATGTTTGTACGTACAAAATTAAGTTAGTCTGTAAATTTCGCATTAGCAGTGTTTTCTTGTAAACAATTATTGGATTTACATTTATTGATCATAGGCTGCATATGCAGCCTATGCTCAATAAATGTAAGTCCATCAATTGAAATTTCCAGACGACCCTAAATTTGCACTTACGTCGTACGAAGTTTAGTGAAACGGCCCCCAGAGGACTGAGAAAAATACTGAGTTAACAAAAATTTGAGTTAACGAGAGTTACTATGTAATGTACATGAAGTAGTTTTGTTTGTTTGTTTGTTTGAATCAGTTGGCCCCCTCCCTAAAGCAGTAGAATCAGTAATAATCTTACTACTTTTATAATGGGCAATAACCCAATTCAACTCACAGGTAAAGAGGTCAAAGATAAAAACGTGCCTGAGGGCCAAACCAGGCAAATCGTGATTCCTACCGTAGAGGAATCCCTACCGTTAATCCCTCACGTTCGCCCGACCAACCACCCACACATGATGTAGTAAAACATGTACCTGGTGCCAAGACTTTTGAGTTATCAGTAGTTTGACGTAGGAGAGTTTGAGGTAACGAGTGTAGACTGTATAACCAGTTACCTTGTGTGATGATATACAAATGCTTGGATAGCATGATTAAATGCAGGTGAAATATTACCCATAATATTCAACATGATCTGAAACAATGCAGCAATTATATCTTCGACCATATAGACCCAGGAAATTATGTAGCCAATTTCACCAATATTGTAAAGTATACTTACCTAGCAAAGTATACTTTGAGGGAGAAATTTTCAATTTAAGGATGAATTTATTATTAATTTATTTTTATTATACTGAATTTATTACATTATCACAGCCATTTTGGCTGTGATAATGTAATAAATTCAGTATAATAATTCTGCATACTTTTAATCATCAAATATATGCAGTGGTTAGTTCTACATGGAATAAGGCATTTTGGGAAAAATAAATGATGAGTATTTTGATGAAATCGGCTACAGATCTGGCTGGGAATTGTTTGGCGAGTGAAACACGACTGATGCCATAGCTTTTGTGACCATTGCAGAGGTACGGTATTATAGGAATAAATGACACTTTTGGACAATTTATAGAGGCATAAACTTTAAATGTCCAACTATACTGGTAGTCTTCAAAAATGTTGTTTATTCCTGATAATTCCAACACATTTATATTTGGAAGTGATTAAAACGAGTTTAAATCCAATTTTTTCATAGTGTTTAAAAATTCCAACAAACATGTACAAATACTCACTCGCGTGCATTCATGTTATGACATCTTGCATCCATACCAATGACGTAATGCCAAATAGCAACATGGTGGATACTACGTCGCTCAAAGCAAATGGAAAGTTAACCAATGTATGTATATCTTGTGAATCCTGTCTTTTTTTGCATTTGAAATTTTGAATCAATGCAAACTTTCACCAGTTCTAGAGTTCATTCAAATATGAACTATTGCCATGTGCGCGCATGTGGCTTCTCTCAGCCAATGAAAATGCTCAGAATCTCGTTCATCACTGGAGTTGAATGTATATAACCATGAATGTCAACACATTGATATCATCTTGTACATGCCACCTTAACCCTTAGAAGGCGGGAATCGAAACTGTCGTCTGCTGTTGTTTCATATTTTGCATTCTTTCTGAATAAAAATATGGTATGACAATACTTTAGAATCATTTCCATTGGAAATGATTCTAAAGTGCTGTCATAGCATGTTTTTGATGAGTAAAATGACAAATTGAACATAAACAGCAGATGACAAAATATAATTCAGCATTGGTTGGGCGATTTCATAGGTAAATATGTCATTTAGAAACAGACACTGCTGATTTCACAAATCAGGGGCATCGTAACAAGTCCGGCAGACTGCCGCAGCAATAATTTTGACCAAAATATTATTTCTTACTGAAATATTTAGAATTCATATACATGCATATGTATATATATAATAATAATAATAGTAATAATAACACTTACATTCCTGGCCCTTTTATATATATATTATTATTATTATATAAACATGAACTATGCATTTCCATTCAACATGAATATTCAGTTTTGTTTTTCGTGTCGGCTAGAACTCGTCACCACTCAGTTGAACCGTCTCGACGAGACGGTTCAACTGAGTGGTGACAACATACACTTTGTGTGTGTGGTGGGTGGGATCCCCGATCTTCGCCGGACCAATCTTATCATGCTTCCGACGCTCCTGCAAATAACTTCAAACTATCGAGTATCCTGTCCTTTCAATTGAGATTTCCAAGGTGATTAATAATTGCAAAAATTTGCTCAGATGCTATAATGCCAGAATGTTAGATATTGTAAAATGATTTTCATACGTGCAATGGCTGGTCTGTTGACAAAAGACTGGCAGTTTCAATACATGAAACTGTCGTAATAATATGTCACAGGGCGAGAAAAATGTGCTCCGGCCCGGGGCTCGAACCCGGGACCTCTGGTTTACCATACCATCGCTCTAACCGACTTGAGCTAGCCGGGCACGAATACACATCTTCTCCCCATAGTGAGTTACGTAACCGTGACAATATACGCGCCATATCTACAAGGTCACTATCAACAATGTTTCACTAACGAAACAGCAAACACTGTAGTCACTGATCAGACTGCACGGATGTGCAGGCTGATCTGTGACTACAATGTTTGCAAATGAATTTAGGCCGTTCTCACCAGGACATCACAAAACATGACCCAGACTACTTTATCCATTTAACAACACAGTCTACATCATATCTCATTGCTTATAACACTACTTCCGCATTTGCACATAAAAAACAATATATACTATCATTACTATATTCAATAACAGAATAACAAGCAATTAACCGTACAAACATTATGTATAGATAGTCACAAGTTAGCTAGAAAAAAAGCACATTTACATGAAATTATAAACAATAAAGGCATTCAAACAAGCATATATAATTTTAATTAAAATTCATGGGAAGTTTATACAAATTCCAGAAGTGAATACCACATTTGCACCATAATATTCGCCTGCTTACAACCTTATATACTGAAGATATGGCAGACATTCAAAATAAGTTTCCACAACATATTTATTTCAGGCATATAAGTCACTCCAAGATATTTTCCCGTCTTTACGAACATTTTTCGTCGTACGAAGTTTAGTGAAACGGGCCCCAGGCGCCTATTTCGACGTGAAACATTTTACACTGGCTCAGAGTGTAGCACTAGGTTTCCGACCATTCAAAACAAGGTACAGACAGCCATGTACCGGTATGGGGGAGTATTGCAAATTCAGCACTAACACTAGAATGATAATATCCTGATCTGGTGCCAGGCAAACTTACTATAACATATCCCCCATTTATGAAATGGGGGTGTTTTTGTTCTCGAAACTCAAAAATATGAAAATTGCTTGCAAAAAGTGCATATCCTGATGAGACGGCTCGTTACAAGCCGACTCATCTAGATCTACACTGTTTACTAATACTACTATACAGGGGCCCGTTTCACTAAACTTCTTACGACTAAAATGTTCGTAAGTGCAAATTTAAGATCGTCTGTAAATTTCAATTTATGGGTTTACATTTATTGAGCATAGGCTGCATATGCAGCCTATGCTCAATAAATGTAAATCCAATAATTATTTACAAGAAAACAATGTTAATATGAAATTTACAGACCATCATAATTTTGCACTTACGAACATTTTAGTCGTAGGAAGTATAGTGAAACGGGCCCCAGGTATACACCAGTAGCCTATTTCAAGAATGTCACTTAGTCGACTAAGTTGTTAGCCGACTAACGTAAGCTGAGTTGACTAACCATAGACGGCTAATCTTTTTGCCATGTTATCAATTGCCGTTCCATAGAAGACTTTTTATCCAGAAATATTACCATAATAACCTTAAATATTTGGACACCATATGTTACGGGAACAAGGTATCAAAATGTTATCAAAACAATGTATCCATTGCTGTGAACAAGAACAACCATATAAACGTGTGTTTGTTTGTTTGTTGGGGTTTAACGGCCTATCAACAACAGCTAAGGTCATTTAAGGCCGGGTCAATGTTTGTTTGTTTGTTTGTTTGTTTGTTTGTTTGTTTGTTGGGGTTTAACGGCCTATCAACAGCAAAGGTCATATAAGGCCGGGTCAATGGGTTTAGTACTAAATCCCATATATTACCTGTACAAGTACATGTACATTTTCAAGTACATGTACAAATGGGGGGAAAATCCCAAAATCAGAACTGAATATTTACAATAACAAAACTATATATTCAGCCCTGAAATCAGAATAATCCTGATCTGATGCCAGGTCCTCGCCACACCAGAATCACTTGGCCCCTCCCAAAAGCAGTAGGATCAGTAATAATCTTACTACTTTTATAATGGGCAATAACCCAATTAAACTCCCAGGTAACAAAAGAGCCCAAGATAAAAACGTACCGGAGGGCCAAACCAGGCAAATAGTGATTCCTAATTCCTATAAGGAGGAACCACTACCGTTAATTTACACCTTCTCATTCGCCCAACCACCACCCGTGCCGGGTCAATGGGTTTAGTACTAAATCCCATATATTACCTTTACAAGTACACAAATGGGGTGTGGGGGGGGGAATCTTAAAATCAGAACTGAATATTTACAATAAAAAATCTATATATTCAGCCCTGAAATCAGAATAATCCTGATCTGGTGACAGGTCCTCGCCACACCAGAATCATTTGGCTCCCATCCCAAAATCAGTAGGTTCAGTAATAATCTTACTATTTTTATAATATAAACATAACTTGTATTCCTCGCTGTGAGAAACCATATATTAATGTGTGTTTTACAGAATAAATTGTCCAAATATTTAGGGTTATTACGACACTGTAAATTCAACATGCATATCATGGCAATATGACCTACCATGTACTCTACAATAAATATTCAATAATACTGTAAAAAGCAGCCATATTTAATTAGATAAACTGGGCCTACTCTTGGTAAAACGGACCTTATCACGAGCCGGCTCATCTAGATCTACACTGTTCGCTAACACTACTTTACAGGTATGTAGTGTTGAAAAGGGTAACATCGGTAAAAAATATTCAGTGACTGACAGGTTAAAATTGCAAGACCGTATGCATATCTATGTACATGTACTGGTTGCAAATGGGCTGCCATGCACTTACGATGTATGTCACCACTGTAGATCGTGATCATCATGTTCACTCTTACCAAGGGCGGATTCACGTAGGTGAAAACCCGGTGTGCGCCCCCCACTAAAATTTGGCGAGTAACGATATGTTTGCTCTAAAATGCACCAGAACGCAGCAAAATGGGGTGTAGATATAAAAAATATTCCGGATGGCATACCGCCGGACCCACCTAGCAGCGTTCGACGAACAAACAGTGCTAGTTCGAAAATATAGTGAACTATTTCAATTAAGAAGTCCCCCCCCCCTCTCGAACTTGAAATCCTGGATCCGCCCCTCTTACAGTCAATAAACAAATACAATCTGGTTATTCCCGGACACATACATTGCCAAGTGACTGAACAATGATTAGCATTGGCCCTGATCAGGGATATGTTTGTCATACAGGCCAAGAAAGTCCCTTTTGTCATCTAGGAGCCCAACTATCCTAAGGTCCATATTGCCAGCCAGGTATCCAAGGGGCCGGCCGTTTCACTAAACTTTGTACGACTAAAATGTTCGGAAGTGAAAAATTAGGATCAACTGGAAATTTTAATTGATGGATTTACACATAGGCTGCTCAATAAATGGAAATCAAGTAATTGTTTACAAGAAAACATTGTTAATGTGAAATTTACAGACTATCATAAATTTGCACTTACGAACATTTTAGTTGTACGAAGCTTAGTGAAACGACCCCCAGATACAGCCAATACACGTGTACACAATAGCAGACTATGCAGGTACATGTATTTATAATACTAGTAAATGTAATATTAGCTTTGGGAAATCTCTATTATTTGTCCAGTATTTGGCTATTTTCTACTCGACACTGTGCACACGCCTGCATAATTAGTACACATGTATATTGTAAACTTAATTTCACAGAAATGTGTCCCCAGTGGCCGATTTCATCAAAATTGCAAAGTATACTTTTCTAGCAAAGTATACTTTGAGGGAGAAACTTTCAATTGAAGGATAAATGTATTAATTTTTATTATACTGAATTTATTACATTATTCTGCATACTTTTAATCATCAAATATATGCAGTGGCTAGTTCCATATGAAATAATGCATTTCCGGAAAAATAAATGATTACTCCCTCAAATTATACTTTGCAATTTTGATGAAATCGGCTACAGATGACGGCGGTCCGCATGTTTAGTCCATCTAGGCATTTAGAAGTCATGCTGCAAAAACTTTGTCATTTTTCATACATTTCTCCAAGTCCCTTGACCATGCGTGGGCTCGCTGGGATAAATGAGTTGGGCCATAGAATGAAAATATGGATGACGATCAACAACATGTGAAGTTATTAACCCTTAGACCGCTATCTTAATTTTGTTGTCGTCTGCTATTTATTTTCTATTTTCCATTTTTATCATTAAAAACGTGCTTTAGACAGCACTTTAGAATATTAAATTTACAACATGCTTTGACAGCACTTCAGAATCATTTCCATTGGAAATGATTCTGAAGTTCTGTCAAAACATGTTTTTATTGAGAAATAAGGCAAGATATAAAAGCAACAGGAGACGACAATTTTTGTGAGTAGCGGTCTAAGGGTTAATAATGGTTGCAGAGACATAATTAATTGAAAACTTTTAACGCAGATCTCGGATGGACGTACAGATGCCAATCTGATCACTCGCTTTCTGCCAGCGGGACAGGACAAACATCAGACAAGGGCATGAAGTGAAGAAGATTTACTAGAACCGTAAGCAATGGCTTAGGAATAACTTATGCCTATCATGTGGGGTCTAACATAGTTGTTGATGACCTTAACCCTTTCACCCCTAAGTAACCGGAATGGATTTCGATGTTAATGTTGCAACCAATCCAATCGTCACAAAATGAATCCTACTGTCTGTTTCACGAAAGCTGCCCAAATTTTACAGCTATATAAGCAATTCAAAAACAAGATTTCTTTTGATAATATTAAATTACCGGTAAAGGAAAAATTAAGAATGAGCCTTCTTTTTATTTCGTGAAATTTGGTCAAATATTGATTTTATTGCGAAAACAAAATTTCCCCATGTTAAATCCCCATAGACATCTTCACGGAGTGAAGATGTCTATGGGGATTTAACATGGGGAAATTTTTTTTAGAATTTCAGAAATACTGGACCGATTTTTAAAATTTAACTTTTGTTTTCTTAGTTAGATCATTTCCAAGCTATCTAGCTAGGTTTCGGAGTGAATTTCCAAAAAAAATAGTTTTTTGACTTCTCCCACAAGTCCTCTACCTCTTTTTCCCCATGTTAAATTCCCATAGAGAAATAAATTTTTCGTAATAAAACCAATATTTGACCAAATTTCACGAAATAAAAAGAAGGCTCATTCTTAAATTTTCCTTTAATTTAATATTATCGAAAATAATATTGTTTTTGAATTGTCTATATAGCCGTAAAATTTGGGCAGCTTTCGTGAAACAGACTATAATCATTATATTACCCATCACATACTCCCCACAAATCACAACAAGGATGAACGGACAGACGGAAATCCGAAAACTATATACCCCTCGACATACTTCGTATGACGGGGGTATAATAAGCAGAAGCGATGTCTGAAAGCTTAATGCCGACACATTGTCAAAAATAAATACATGTGCGATAAAAAATATCAATAGTGAAAGCATATAAAAATTCTGAAATATCGAAACCCTATGTTAATTAACCGCAATTGTAGACTCGGTGTGTGACGATGACCGTATGGCAGAAAGGCATTACACACATTCATTTACCACACTGCAATACATCGATGGCAAGAAAATTGAATGAGATCTTTGAGAATATGACGTTAAAGTACAACACAGACGCCTACGGTACATGTAACAAGAATTCCGCAGGAATGAAATGTCTCGCCTTGTTCCGCCTTGACCTAGACCCTGGGGCCTTGACCTTGACCCTGGGGCCCCGAGAATAGTCCTATATTCATCTACATATCATAGTAAAGGTATGTATAAAGTTTGATGATTGTAGCTGATAAGGTGTTGATGTAATGACCGTAACACGAAAACTTAACATTGAATGAGGACGACGACTCCGGAAAACATTTACGGGAAACTGTGCGCAATTCTCATTACATGACATTATGGTGTTCTATTGAAGGAATGGCGACAGTGCAGATCCAGATCCGACTGTGCGGATGCACAGTCTGATCTGGATCTACACTGGTCGCAAAACCCATTTCTCCAGTCACAACCACTTATTATTTCCTTCATTCACATCTCAAAAGTAATGATCATGTAATTAAACATACATATGAGACAAGCCATGTGATTTTGTACGTAAGATGTGCGATTTTTCATGAAAAATATTTACTCAAACTATGATATTTTCTGTAAATGACGTCGAAAGGCGGCAACATTTTTGTCAACTTTTCAAGTCATTTACGGAAAATATCATTTCTTTTCCTTTTTCATGAGATATACATGTAATAGCACGTTTTCTTGGTACGAAATCACACGAGTCATATAGAGAATACAGTACCATGCTAGTTTATGTTGTTTCGTGTCCAGTTTATCAGGCAATGCTAGAGATGTGTAGCAATTTGATGGCTCACCATGTCTGGTAATTTGATTTATTGGTGTTTTAACGGCCTAGCAACAGCTGTCATTTAAGTCTTTTTAAATTTTAAAACCAGGTCAACGGGTTCGATCCAGCATTTAACCTGCTGCATTGGGAAGATTTATTGGTGTTTAACGGCCTATCAACAGCTAAGGTCATTTAAGGCCGGGTTAATGGGTTTAGTACTAAATCCCATATATTACCTGTACAAGTACATGTTCAAGTACATGTACAAATGGGGGGGGAAATCCCAAAATCAGAACTGAATATTTACAAGAATTCACCGGAATCAAATGTCTCGCCTTGTTCCGCCTTGACCTTGACCATGGGGCCTTGACCCTGGGGCCCCCGAGAATAGTCCTATATTCATCTACATGTCATAGTAAAGGTATGTATAAGTTTGATGACTGTAGCTGATAAGGTGTTGAAGTACTGACCGTAACACGAAAACTTAACAGTGAATGATGACGCCGCCGCCGCCGCCGTACTCCGGAAAAGCAAAACCTATGTCTCGCTTTCCGCTTTTGCGGGCGAGACAAAAACTATATATTCAGCCCTGAAATCAGAATAATCCTGACCTGATGCCAGGTCCTCGCCACACCAGAATCACTTGGCCCCCCTCCCAAAAGCAGTAGGATCAGTAATAATCTTACTACTTTTATAATGGGCAATAACCCAATTCAACTCCCAGGTAACAAAAGAACCAAAGTTAAAAACGTACCTGAGGGCCAAACCAGGAACATAGTGATTCCAATAAGGAGGAACCTCGCCGTTAATTTACGCCGTCACGTTCGCCCGACCAACCACCCACCGTGATTTTGTACCTCAGACATCTGTGTAATTTCATGAAATTGGCGTCAAAAGTTGACAAAATGTGGTTCATGTACAGCTGTACACTGTGCACATAATAAAACACATTTTCATGCTTAGACAATTTCACCATCATCATTCTATAAATGCATTTTGTATTGTAACATATCAATAATGCAATGTGAATAGACAAGCAACATTTGTTCTTAACACATAAACATGAATGGAGATTGTTTTAACCCTTAGACCGCTACACCCATCAATTGTCGTCTGCTGTTGCTTTTATATCTTGCCTTATTTCTCAATAAAAACATGGTTTTACAGCACTTTAGAATAACGTCCAATGGAAATGATTCTAAAGTGCTGTCAAAGCATGTTCTAAATTATTATAAAGTGCTGTCAAAGCATGTTTTTGATGATAAAAATGGAAAATAGAAAATAAACAGCAGACGACGAAAAATTAAGATAGCGATGTAAGGGTTAAAACAGTTCCGGATACAAATATTTAGGTGAAGTTATTCGCAAATTCAGCTAAAAGTCAACGAAAAGCAAAATCATTCACCTCGGATAACAACTGCAAATAAGTGACCCTTTACACAGTTACATATAAAATACACATATTTACTTGCAAAATCATCTTAAATTCTGTTAACTAAGTCGAATCTAACCAAATGCAAAGACAAATTTTATCACAGAATATTGACTACATATTCATAACAAGGCAATCGCCTGTAAGGTCAAAGATCACTCGAATGACACAGCGTGGTTGGCCACCAATGCGAAGAAGTTATTGATGAAGTTTGGTAATGATCTGACCGACATATCTGGGGCCCATTACACTAAACTTCGCACGATTAAGATGTTCATAAGTGCAAATTTAGAATCGTCTGGAAATTTCAATTGATGGATTTACATTTATTGAGCATAGGCTGAATATGCAGCCTACCGGTATGCTCAATAAATATAAATCCAATAATTGTTTACAAGAAAGCATTGTTAATGTGAAATTTACAGACTATCATAGTTTTGCACTTACGAACATTTTAGTCGTACAAAGTTTAGTGAAACGGCCCCCAGGTAATATGCAACACTTTGAAGTATTGTTTTCCATGCTGGAATTGTGACCGCTACACCCACCAGGTACTAATGGTGGAGTCCATTAATAGGCTGCTAATTGGGAAACGGGATATAACGACATATGAGCGCGCCATGTGATTTTGTACTTAAGAACAGGTGAGATTTTTCATGTAACAAATTTAAGGAAACTGTGATATTTTATGTCAATGAATTCGAACGATGACAACATTTTCATAGCAAATCTATTCCGCATTTGCTATGATTTGTTTTATTGGTGTTTAACGACCTATCAACAGCTAAGGTAATTTAAGGCCGGGCCAACAGGTTCGATCCCACATTTAACCTGCTGCATTGGGGGGGAAATCACAACAGAATATTTATATGAGAAAAATATATATTTAGCCCCCGACAGCATTTGCTATGAAAATTTGTCAACTTTCGATGTCATTTACAGAAACTATCATAAATTTGGTCAATGTGTTTCACGAGATATCGTACATGTTCTTAGGTACAAACTCGCATGGCGTGTCTCATGTAGCCTGTACAGTAGGTCTTGGATCAGTATGTGAGCTCATACAATCACAAATTTAGGCCAAATGTTGAGGAACTGTTTGATTTACAACTGCCACTGGAGAAATGGAAATATGGCTTTTCAACCGTCGACACTTGCAGTGTAGACCCAGATCAGTTAGTCTGATCAATGTCTGCACTGTTCTCCACTCAATCAGTGAAGGCTTCTTAGTAACCAGTACATAAAAATACCAGACTAGTCTCCTTTGATATCAAGTACATCAGGCAAGGCTAGGGAAGGTGTAGGAATTCCGAGGCTTGCCGAAGAATTCCTACCGTTTCCGAGCCGAACCTGATAATTTTGATATCAAGACACTCACCTGGTATTCTATTTATGTTTTATGCTAGCCGATGGTCAAATATCACCTGGTTTTCGTTGAAAAGAAAGCAGATTTGTTTATGTTGCGTCATCACACCGACTGCATAATGTATGCCGTTTCACCAAAATGTAATTTTACTGCTGAAATGCACACACAGCATCATCTCTCACACAATTGCGTACTTATGTCCACATAATAAAAAATGTGACCGGGCATCCAGACGGGGCTCACTAGTCAATAATTGTTTTATTATATGATAATAGTCTGTATATAGCACTTACGACCTTATGCTACTAGACAAGAATTTGAAAAAAAAAATGACAAAAAAAAATGGAAAAAAAAGTTTAAAAATTAAAAATAATAATGCTTGCTACCGGAGCCCAGAATTTTTTTTTAATAGTCCTATATTTATCTACATATATCTGCACAGGTCCACATAATGCCACAATATTTTCAACACAGTTTACGGAAATGTAATATCCAATGTAGTAATTTAACTGTATAAATTACCTGTGGTCAGAGTGGTCAAGACTGGACATTTGCACATGCTAGCACATGCACAGGTGAATGGTTCTCCCAGTCTCTATTGTTCTCTCTACAGGTAAGGTGTACAGAGCACACGAGAAAACGGGTCTTCATGCATTATTGTCCAGTTAGTAGTGCGCAAAACAAAAAAGGGAGATAACTAAAAAATTAGCTATGCAAGAGTTGTCATTCTTGTGCGCGACACACCTCCGGGTCGTGGTCTATGCATGTGTGAAGTTTCATGAAAATATTCCAAAGGGTGGTCGAGTTATGCTCCGGACAGGAAATCAGTGCACGAAAACAAAAAAAGGGAGATAACTCAAAAATTAGCTATGCAAGAGTTGTCATTCTTGTGCACGACACACCTTCGGTTCGTGGTCTAATTGAATGTGTGAAGTTTCATAAAAATATTCCAAAGGGTGGTCGAGTTATGGTCAATAAGTGCGCGAAACAAAAAAAGGGAGATAACTAAAAAATTAGCTATGCAAGAGTTGTCATTCTTGTGCGCGACACACCTTCGGGTCGTGGTCTATGCATGTGTGAAGTTTCATGAAAATATTCCAAAGGGTGTTCGAATTATGCTCCGGACAAGAAGTGTCTGCGCGGACGCGGCCCGCTGTCAAATCCATAGTATCCCCCGACGGAGTCCGGGGGATACAATTATTCTAAAGTGCTGTGCTTCAATGTTATTTTTCATCAATTTTACCATTTTAACTCAAAAACAGTCGACCAGAACAAACTACAAATAGCACCATTTTGTTCAAACACTTCCCCTTTGACCACACAACTACTTTTGGCAAAAACAATATCAGACCTTCATTTAACACCAAGGTCACATTTCGATGAAAATCTACCACACCCTAGACATTTGGAACCAACCTGTCGTGTTCGTTTGTGTGTGCATTTACACGCTGACCCCACTGTAAACAGAGGTACCAGTACTAAAGGCTGTGACAGTCATAACCAAAGAAACCAAAATGAATATGAGACACACCATGTAATTCCGTACATGTGCAAATCACAAGTAAAATATTTACACAACTTACATATTTGCGTAAATGAGATTGATAGTTGATGAAATGTTCAGAGATATCATTTACAGAAAATATCAGTTTTTGTAAATATTGTTCATGAAAAATCGCACATCTTATTAGGTACAAGATCAAATGGCTCGTCTCATATGTTTGTTTGTTTGTTTATTAGTGTTTAACGGCCTATCAACAGCTAAGGTCATGTAAGGCCGGGCAAACGGGTTCGATCCCATTTTAATCTGCTGCATTGGGGAGAAAATCCCAAAATCAAAACGGAATATTTACATCGAGAACAAATATATTCAGCCCTGAAATTAGAAAAACCTGACCTGGTGCCAGGTCCATACCACACCAAAGTCACTTGGCCCCTTCCCCTAAAATAGGATTACGAATATCGTAATACTCATATAAGGGGTATAACCAGATTCAACTGTCACATACGAAATGCCAAAGTCGTATGTGAAGGCCAAACCAGGTCTCCAGTCAGGATTCCGGTAAGGATGAACCCCGATCATTAAATTACCCATCGCGTGCTCCCACCTGCCACCCACTCGTCCCATATGTGTGAAACATGATTTATAACAAGTCCTAGACATTGGTTGTGTAAGTCTACATACCAAAAATGGTAAAAATCTATTAATAAATACAGATCCCTTTAGGAAATAAAGTTCAGGCATTGTGATGTTGATTTTGTTCTTAAGTAAATAGATCCAAAGTAGACAAGAAATAAGTCAATATACAATAATTCCAGCACAAAAATATTTACACAATTCCCTAACATTTATATCCCAGTAAACTCCCACGCCAAACTACTTTCCGTAACCGTGAGGCGCAGTTAAAATAATTCTTAAGAAAACGGAAAATAAACACATTTTCTTGATGAATTTATTTCAAATGCTGGAATTATAAGGAATGAATGGCCTTTTTGTGGAATTTATCGGGGATATAAACTTGGAAAAGTCGCGGGAATACTGGACGAGGCCTTCCACCCTTCGTCCAGTATTCCCGCGACTTTTCCAAGTTTTTACCCCGATAAATTCCACAAAAAGGCCATTCATTCCTATAATATATAATATATCATGGCAATAGGTCCAGAAGCTACGGAGCCCCGTTATTAATTATTTATTAATTCATTCCCACGAAATAACAATTTGTTCCCTCAATTTAACAATTCATTCCCTCAAATTAACAATTCATTCGCACAATATAACAAGTCGTTCCTACGAATTAACAATTCGTTCCCATTGGAATGAATTGTTATTTCGTGGGAACAAATTGTTAAATTGAGGGAACAAAGCAGAAGACCATGTCTGTGGAGTTTGGTAACAATATGCCCATCGATTGCAGATGAATATGTTTGAAATTTTTGACCAACAGATGACAGACAGCCAACAGGAAGCAATAACAAAAGCTCAATTTAGCCTTTGGCCCAATTACCAATGGTACCGTAAACTAAAATTATAGTTGATGATAAACAAGCATACTTAATATTCAAGTCAATCTGACTTACGTTTGTTGAGATAGACGATACCTAAAACTGTTAAAACAAATGAAAAAGATGAGCTGAATGCTGAAAACTATATAGCCATTGACATATTATATATAGAAATGTGGAATAAAGCCGATATCAAATAGTTTTCCCGAATGAAAAAGGTTAAAACTACTGGTCTAAACCAACCACACGTAAAATAAGAACAGCACAGCTAAACAATACGCAGTCATTTCGGCAAACAAAGATAAGCAATGGCAGCAGAATTTTAACCTATACGTCATAAAAAGTGTGGTGATTAAATTATGAAAATATCCAAAACAGGCTAAAAATGACACCAATTTGTCTCTTTAAAATTAAGTTGAACAACTACAGAATATCGCATCGATGTAAAACAAATTTTGACCTATTTGACCCCAAGGGCCACACCCATCTTGAACCCAATGTCAAATTCTCTATTATTTAATTTTAAAACAATAATACATGTTAATTGAAATAAAATCGACCAGTAAATTGTGATTTATAGTGTGCAGAGGTTTCATTATTTTATTAGTAAAGAAAGGAACATTGTGATTGCCTTAACGTGCTTCAGAGCTACTGCATATTTGCATAAATACCCAATTAAAATTGCCAAAAACTCAATTGAAATCAGTAGCGAGTATCAAATATAGCATATTTTTCTTATTTTTGATGAAAACACATCTTGGTATTTCCAAGGAGACAATTCTAATGAAATGTGAAGACATGCTTTCATTTCAAAGCAAGCTATTCAATAATTGCTGTATGTTGATGTGTAAACAGTAGTGTGATTTTATGCTATCCAATTAAAATTTTGAAATACCCAATTGCTTCAGAAATGATGGAGTGACAATACTCATTACTAATTCCTTATCTGGAGCCCTGGTGCTTCCCTCTGAGCCCAAACTTCCGCAATATGCAATGCACGTTCCCTTGACCGCTCCTAGCTTGGTTGCAATATTAAATTTCTGTACTATATGAGACTCTAGGGCTTGTTTCACTAAAGTTTGTACGACTAAAATGTGCAAAATCATGATAGTCTGTAAATTTCACATTAACACTGTTATTGGATTGACATTTATTGAGCAGAGGCTGCATATGCTGCATATGCAGCCTATGTTCAATAAATGGAAATCCATCAATTGAAATTGACCGACGATTCTAAATTTGCACTTACGGACATTTTAGTCATACGAAGTTTAGTTAAACGGGCCCCAGATGAATACATAATTTGTAAATGAAGGGGCAAACTTAGATCACGGTCCCTTGAATGCCATGTGGTTCTCACAAGTCTGTGAGACACACCATTGGCTCATGATGGTATGCAAGTATGATGGCTGAATACCTAATTGTAAGGTTTTGGGCAAACCTACTGTCCTCAATACTATACAAGATGATCGACGGCGAGTGTCTTACCTATGGAAGTCAAGGTCACCCGAATAACACTGGGTGGATAACCATCAGTGTGAAGCCATCAGAGTGAAGATGATATTGATGAAGTTTGGTAAAGATAGGACTAACATAGCACGAGTCCAAAGGGGGAGATAATCCATGGCTCAGAGCTAAATCGACAAGGCAAAAGTGTTGATTTCTAAGTCGAAAAGGTGTAGATAATCCATGACCCAGGGGTTTAATAAAAAATTGAAATACACTTTGCACATCTACTCATCTTAAGGAAGCTACATACCAAGTTTCAGGTCTGTAGCTATGACAGTTTAAGTTTTACGAGTTACAAGGCAAAGTTGCCAAATTATAAGTAAAAAACGGGGAGATAATCCATTAAATGAAGGTCGAACTAACTTATGTACGTACATGGACAAACGCTATATCGCCTATCGGCAAGGGGATAATTGAAATCTTGTTTATGTCTACTTTCGGTTTTGCCAAAGGATAAATAAGCACGATCGGTCCCGTTTGCAAAAATCTCACCGTGTAATCGGTGTGTGTGGATAGCGACTGATTTGTTGGCACCTTCAGATGGCTGTTGCCTCTTTAATATTTGGTGACGAAACAACCTAATTGATCAACAAAACACGTCAAATTGGCATGTGTAGCTGGAAAATCAATATCTGATAACAGGATACACTTCACAGAGCTGTGTATTGTGCCGATGAGCGGGCCATTCCTTGATATCCGTATTGGGGTGTGCAACTTCACACGTCACAGCAATAAACAGTGACATGTTGTGTATTATTTTCGGGATTCGGAGCGTGGATCAAGACAAATAAAGGCAGATTCTTACGCGAGTTGTGAACATGATGTGATGTGAAGATTCGGCCAGAAAGGGGCAGACAATTATAGAAAAACAGACAGGAAGGCGCAGCCAAAAAGCCCGAGAATGAGGCCACGCCACGCCACGCCACGCCACGCCTCCTATTCCTACGTAGGGCAAGCACTAATTACAGTTAGTGAGGGTTAATGGGATGTTGGATGTGACGGAAATGAAAACACTGATGCCAATATCGGGATGACAACATAAGCTCTCATTACTCTTCATTCAAACAGAGAAGCTAAAATTCCACTTTTCCCATATACACAGAGCTCCAGTTAAGGTGCATAATTTGACCAACTTGGGGTGAAATTTTGTTATTTCTTCATCAAAAATGGCAAGTTGGGAGTCCTTTAGAATCGTCTCAAGACGATTCTAAAGCACTCCCAACTTGCCATTTTTGATGGAGAAATAAGAAATTTACCTCCAAATTACGCACCTTAACTGGAGCTCTACATATACAGCCTCAGATATTAATTTCAGAAAGGAGTTCTTGGCACAGTTGCTGGTACGAGCCTTTATCGCCCGATATACGGCGGACTTGTAGCCGGCTCACGTCTATCCCCTCACTAACTTCCACCTCCATCGAGACGTCCGAGTTTGAATGTTCCAGCTGAAACCTATTCTCTGAGCACTTATAGATAATCTGGGGACCGCTATCGTCTAAAATCCTCTTGATATTATTAAAAATATCAGCTACAGATCGTTTTGAGGACACATTCACAAATGAATCAGCTTTCGGTAAGAGATTCTCCTCACCCAGACTGAACGTGGGTGATGCATGAATCACTGGCGTGCCGAACTGTGAGTCGCGATTCAGCTGTGAGTTGTGAGAGATTAATAGATCGCCTGCCGTGTTATATCTGGACTGTGAGTACACATCATAATGCCCTGTGATTGTGTGCGTGTTCGTTTCCACGGGAGACACGGGTGAGTGTTGTGCCGAACCACCGAAGCCACCACCCGAACTAACTGTCTGGTATTTCTGAACGTTTGCCGAGTTCAGTCCTTTAAACTGTTGGAGATATGTGGAGAACTGTGGACTGCCCCACGACACGTGTGAGAATGCGGGGGCTGTGTGCGCATGACGCAGGCCGGTCTGTTGCTTGTTCTCGACGGGAATGTTCGTTAAGTTTGTGTTGACAATGTTACAGTAGGGAAGTGGGTAACTGTAGTTGTACGGCACCGGACTGGATGTCGGCGTCGACGTTGTCGGGGAACACTGCGACACCGACGAACTGTCAGAGTTATTCCCCTTTTCCGACTCCGAATCCCCGTCGGAGGTGACCGCGGTCACGTGACCTTGAGTATCTGTGATGCTTATCTGCGGCTTTCCCGCGAAACTTTGCTGTTGCTTCGCGCCGGTCTGAACTCCCGAGCCTGCCATTTCACCAGCGTCCTGAACAACCATATCCTCATCGCTATCCGACTGAGAACTTTTATCGGCGATATCCAACGAGTCTTCCTTTATCATTTGTAAGTTTTGGAAATTTGGCGGAGGGCTACTTCTTTGGTGACCGGGCGGGAAGTTCTGTAACAACCCTGTGTAGGACTGTGGTGGTGACTCGGAACCCTGGCCATGTGAATGCACCTGGGATAGATTGGGCGGGCTACAGCGGCGGAATGTCGGCGAGCCGCCATTCTGTATCTGCTGGTGGAGATGGAGTCGCTGTAAATGCTGGTAGAGGTTAGCACTCTGGGATTCGGGGCTCGACGGACTCAGGTGGGGGAATACCGGAGACCCGGGAGCGATGGGGGAAGAGGACGGAATGCCAGAACTCATCGTCACCGGCCGGTTCTGCAGCCGATGTAATGCCTGGTCGCTGTTCACTTGTTTCTGAAACAGCAAAACATGATTGATTGATTGATAGTGGTTTTTAATAGCAACTGTTAAACCAGACAGGGCCCAGTTGCTCAACACCTCCGTTAGCTTAACGTTAACCTTTTGAACACGAAAGCCTGCTATAGCGGTTTATGTAAACAGTGCAGATCGAGATGAGCCGGCTCGTGACGAGCCGTCTCATCAGGATCTGTACTTTTTGAAAGCAATTTCCATATTTTTAAGAACAAAAACTACCCCCTTTACATAAATGGACTAGTCTGGTTTTGTGATGATTGGATTGGTTGCAAAATTAACATATGAAAATCCATTCCAGTTACTGGGAGTGAAAGGGTTAAGGGCTTGACAGTCATTTTAAGCAAACAAAGGTTTTGAGCAACAAGCCCCAAGTGAATTATACGGTAAATTAATTGATTAGCGTTCTATGTCCGTTCAACAACAGAGTTAAACACAGCTGGAAATGCACCTTTAAGCTATGCATGCCCTCCCATTGAAACATAAGAAATATAATATAGAAATGGCTATTACAGACAGGGCCCGGTTGCTCAAAACCTCTGTTAGCTTAACAGACTGTTAAATCCATAGCAATGCTAAGGATTTAACAGTCTATTAAGCTAACAGAAGCTTTGAGCAACCGGGCCCTGGTGAATAGATAACAAGAGTGCCGAAGGTCACACTATACGCCGTTGAGGTGTAGCCAGTATACCAGGGCGGATAACTCCATGGAAAAAGAAATCAGTAACATTGATGAGTATACCACTCATGAAAATGTTTCACCCAAGGATCTTAACTTCCTATGAAGTATCGCCAGCATCGTCCATGTGGTTCCTCAGAAAATGACGTTCAAAATCTTGAATAAATGGACCTTTTGGTGGCCATCATGGATGACATAATCGTCCGATTCCGACAAATATTGCACCGGAGCAATCGCCTCATCGATACCTTCAAATTGATATAAGACATGAGCATATTCGGTCAAAAATAAATTTTGACCCCACGGGCCACACCCATTTTTGACACGGTCACCATTTTAACAACTTTGAAAGAGCATTGTAAATCGATCATTCCTACCAAGTTTAGTCGAAATCTGGCTGTCGATTCATGAGAAGATTTTTTAAAGAAATTATGCTATTTTTAGACGGCGGCCATCTTGGATTAGCGATGACCTCCATTTTAACAAATGTGAAAAGGCTTCACCTATGGACCATAACTTTTAAGTTTGGCTACCATGGGTCAAGCGGTTCATGTGAAGAAGAATTTTGAAATCTCTAATAAAAGAACGACCTTTTGACATTTCGGCGGCCATCTTGGATGACATAACAATCCGATTTCGACAAAAATGTACTAGAGCAATCGCCTCATTGATACCTTCGATTTGATATATAACATGACCATATTCGGACCCACGGGCCACGCCCATTATTGACCCCGGGGTCACCATTTTAACAACTTTAAAAGAGCATTGTACATCGATTATTCTTACCAAGTTTCGTCGAAATCTGGCTAGCGGTTCATGAGAAGATTTTTTAAGAATTTATGCTGTTTTAGAAGGCGGACATCTTGGATTAGCGATGACCTCCATTTTAACAAATCTGAAAAGGCTTCACCCATGGACCATAACTTTTGAGTTTGGCTACCATGGGCCAAGCGGTTCATGTGAAGAAGAATTTTGAAATCTCTAATAAAAGAACAACCTTTTGACCTTTCGGCGGCCATATTGGATGACATAACCATCCGATTTCGACAAAAAAATGCACCAGAGTGATTGCCTCATTGATACCTTCAATTTGATATATGACATGATCATATTCGGACAAAAATAAAATTTGACCCCAATTTGACCCCACGGACCACGCCTATTTTTGACCCCGGGGTCACCATTTTAACAACTTTCAAAGAGCATTGTACATCGATCATTCCTACCAAGTTTTGTCGAAATCCGGTTGGCGGTTCTTGAGAAGAAGATTTTTGAAGAATTTGTGCTATTTTCAGACGGCGGCCATCTTGTATTACGTAATGACGTCATTTTAACAATTTTGCAATCCTAAGGACCATGATCATGAAGTGTGGTGACTATAGGCCCAATGGTTACCGAGGAGAAGACGTTCACGAAAATGTTCACAGACGACGATGGACGACGACGGACGACGGACACATTGCGGTAACAATAGCTCACATGAGCTTCGCTCAGGTGAGCTAAAAAATTAAAGCTAATTGAACAAGAGTGTTGATTGATTGATTATTGATGTTTAACGGCCTATCAACAGCTAAGGTCATTTACGGTCAGGCCAACGGGTTGGACTATCCCATATTTAACTCAATATTTACAGAAAAAGATATATTCGGCCCTGAAATTAGAATATCCTGACCTGGTACCAGGTCCATTCCACACCAGAGTCACTTAGCTCCAACCCCAAAAGTGATATTATCAGCACTAATCTTATTACTTTTTAATGGGGCATTTATAACTGGATTTAGCTCTCAAGTATCAGAAGGCCAAAAATGTATATGAGGGCCAAACCATGTATGTTGGCATAATCACAACATTCCGGTAAGGATGAACCCCGATCAAGAGTGTCAAAGGTCACAATATCGAGGCATGTCAAGGCATAGCCAATCAACAAGGGGAGATAACTCACTTGAAACCAATGGGGTTCTTCTTCTTGCCACGACAAACATGTGTACCAGATTTTGGTTATGATCCGTCAAGCATAACTCGAGTTGTTGTATGGACAAGTATACAGTACAAAAATTAATAACAAGATTCCGCCATGGAAGCGATGTCGCGCCTGCCGAGGCATTTGATCGTAACATAATCATGGGCACGAATAAGGTCAAGGTCATGTCAATGGCAGCATGAGGGAATATTCGGTTAGGTTCACCCACATTACTAATTTATAGGAAGGGGAGAATGGCCAACAACGGGAGAAAAGTAATACAAAATTATGAAAAACAATAGGGCTCTTCATCTTGCCATGATAAACATGTATACTGAATTTGGTTACGATCTGCCAAGTAGAACTCTACTTATTGCATGCACAAGCTGTGCCCGTCCGCCTGCCTGCCGCCCAACCGCCCATACAAGGCGAATACATAATACATCCTGTTTTTTCAAACGGGCGTATAAAAATTGCATTGTATTTTGTGTGAGGTCCTACTTAGAGGTTAATTTATTATATAAAAAGTATATGGTATTGTCAAAATTATGCGATAGTCAAATGACAAAAATAAAATTTATGGGTCACGTGTTAACCCTTACAATGCTGAATTACATTGTGGCGTCTGATGATTATTTATTTTCAATTTTTATCAAATAAAATATAGTTTGGTAACACTGTAGAATCATTTCCAATGGAAATGATTCTTAAGTGCTGCTAAACCATGTTTTAATGAGAAAAAAACAACAAAATATGAAATGTGTTTACGAAACTGCCTGAGCATGTTCTCAAATTTCAACTCAAATTCATCCAGCGCGATTGGTCGACGCTCTGTATATGTAGGTTATGGATGACAAAGCAAACTTTATGAATGAGAACATCGTACGGAAAGAATTAATTGGGTCACAAGGAGGAATAAGCGCCATTTTCTTTCAACATGTCATGTACATGCAGCATGCGAATATGGAATGAAGCAGTGGTATGCACATGCAGGGCTCCAGATAAGGAATCAGTAATCGAGTATTGTCACTCCATCATTTTTGAAGCAATTGGGTATTTCAAAATTTTAATTGGGTAAAATAAATATTGAATAGTTGCTTCTAAATGAAAACATGTCTTGGTATTTCATTAGAATTGTCTCCTTGGAGACAATTCTAATGAAATACCAAGATGTGTTTTCATGGAAAAATAATAGAAATATGCTATAGGTGTGGTATGTTTGTTGTTATCTGTAAAATGATAAAGATACCACACATTTTTCATTGCTATTTGATACTCACTACTTCTGATTTCTATTGGGTTTTAGGCAATTTTAATTGGGTATTTAAGCAAATATGCACCTTATCTGGAGTTTGACATGCTTGCAGAGGATCATGCATTTTGTGATAGAGGGTAATCTGTGACACAACAGGACAAAATTGGGTCAAATCAGATGTTGACCATTACTGTATACTTCCTGGCCAATCCACACACTCTTTTGTCATAATAATAATAATTCCAAAGACCTGTTAGTCATCAGAACAAATTTTCTGCTAACTAAAATCCTAACAGAGTTAAAGGTACATGCCACTCAGTAGGAAAACATGTTCTTTATAGGAATTGAATAAGTGTATAATTGACTCCCTATTCCACCAGTTCTAAAATTTACGAGTGCCAGCTATACAGATATAATCATTTAGTATATACCTACCCATGAAATACATAGTTATACGATGTAAATAAAAGTTCTATGTTTTCATCGATAAAAAAAACATTCCGGTGAAAATACGACTACTTCCGCTATCTATATTCCTAACACGCACTGCAGTGCCGGACTGCAAATAGGCTGCAAATACACATTCATTACCGTATACAGTCTAAAAAACTGCTAATTTCCATGGAGCAGTATATAATAAATAGAATGATCATATTTTTGCAATGAATATGATATATATGTTCATCTCGTGGTGTGAAATGTCCATATTTCACACCACTCGATGAACATATATGTCATATTCGTTACAAAAATATGAATATCCTCTATTTAGTAATATTTATTTTACTGATAGTGACTCGCATGCGCAGTGGTATCAGGCTATTTTCATTATTTATACTAATTAAATGTGTCACCTGAAAAAATAACATTTTATACAGATTATAAAGTATGATCATTGTTACAGATAATAAATAGTAATGTCCGTTAACATTTTAAGGAAACACGGTTATCGCCCCTGATATCATTTTGGAAATTTAAGTCTGATATCAAATGTATAATAATGCCAATCAATATGTGGGGTAATGTTTATTTTGTCAGAAAATGATCCAGATGATGTCTCTGATATAAATAACATTGTGTACCTACTGAGTGGGCGTGTACCTTTAACGACAATTGAGACTATGGAACATGCAGGCTGGCTTGCGGTTATATGTGACTGATGAAACATTGGCTTATGGGTTTTGCGACCAGTGTAGATCAAGATCAGACTGTGCGTCCGCACAGTCTGATCATGATCTACACTGTTCGCCGTCCACCATTGAAACACCTTCATGCTTCCAGCAAGCAACATAGATTGTTATCAGGCTATAGTAGTGTGCTATTTGATCTGAAGATACACTGGTCACAAATGCCATAAGCCCAATTTCTCCAGTCACAGTCACATATGGTCAAATTGAAATTTGACAATTAATGTCCTCGAGTGTCACCTATCAATGCATGCAAAAAGGGATAGGATTTATATAAGCTTGCTTTCGATCCAAACCCATATTTTTAAACGAAGGATATATCTCCGACCATATCATTATCATGCTTTTTATTCTCGACCATGTTATACATGCTCATTCCGTAGCATTAAATCTTACATTTCCTGCGACTTTTCCAAGTTTATATCCCGATAAATTCCACAAAAAGGCCATTCATTCCTTATAATTCCAGCATTTGAAATAAATTCATCAAGAAAATGTGTTTATTTTCAGTTTTCTTAAGAATTATTTTAACTGCGCCTCACGGTTACGGAAAGTAGTTTGGCGTGGGAGTTTACTGGGATATAAATTTTGGACAGAGACTTGCTACGGGCCAATCAAATGTTAGGGAATTGTGTAAATATTTTTGTGCTGGAATTGTAAGTTGATATTTCATAGTTTTGACTAATTCCCTGGGTTTTGACAGACCTGGGCAAGTTCCGCGTGCCTGGGCGATAGTCAAAAATATTTCACCCTTGAAAATCATGACGTTATGATTCTTGTCGAAGAATACGTTGCAAAATTCAACGTTACAATTTAGATTGGTCAGTCGATGTGCCCGACGTAAATTTAAGTTAATTTGTCACACATACACTGTTTTACAGGTTGAGTAATAAAAGTTATTTCATGGTAATTCGGGGAACAGTCAAAACATATTGCCGCTCGGTGCTGTGGACGACCTGATACACTATTTGTGCATTGGGTCGGCCACAACACCTTCAACCAATATGTTTGACTGTTCCCCGAATGACCATGAAATAACTACTGAAGCAAGTGGTCCAAGTCTCCTGGATACCCACAGCTGCCATCTGGAATGACTAACCAAAACTTAGATGAAAAATCAATTTCTAAATAATTAACCTTGACCTTGGGCACGAGGGTGGCACAGGTGCACTATACAATGGAAATATGATATTGAGAAAGAAGCAGAGGAAGTTTGAAGTGAATCTCACTGAGCAGTTGAATTAGATATAAGGCAATTAATGACAGGGCTCCAGATGAGGAATTAGTAATTGAGTATTTTCAATCCATCATGTCTGAAGCAATTGGGTATGTCAATATTTTAATTGGGTAAAATAAAATCACGCTACTGTTTACACATCAACAGACAGCAATTATTGAATAGTTTGCTTCAAAATGAAAACATGTCTTGGCATTTCATGAGAATTGTCCCTTTGGAGACAATTCTAATGACATACCAAGATGTGTTTTCATGGAAAATAAGAAAAATATGCTATATTTGTGGTCTGTTTATTGTTTTTTGTAGCATGATAAAGGTACCACAAATTTGTTATTGCTTTTTGATACTCGCTACTTCCGATTTCAATTGGGTTTTTGGCAATTTTAATTGGGTATTTACGCAAATACGCAGCTTATCTGGAGATCTGAACGATTTAACAGAAATTTTACAAAAACAGTTTTCAAATACGTGTGATCTTCAGTCTGGGCACATGGGCCACATGAACTTATGGATGGAGCAAAACAATATGTCAATCCGACTTATGGTTCCAGACAGAAATAACATGCAAATGATACAGATAGATGGATGAATGGAATCGCTGACAGCTGGAAACACAAGAATTACATAATATATATCCTTCACCACTGGTTGCAACACAAGTTTGACTCAATTTGATCAGTTGAAGATCACAGGTGGCCGGCTTTACAATAGTATGGTATAATATATCCACTCTGACTGCATTACCGGTGTATACTAGAAAACGGTGACAGTCGGTAAATCGGAAAATTAAAAAGTTGAGTCGTCGGCTTACATCATAGATTGTGGACACTTTCAACACTTTTTTTTAATTCCTACCAACCATGGTATTGTGGTTTGCTTTCCTGTTCACATACAAGTAGGGGCAGATGCATCAAATGAACGCATTGTGTTCATAACAAGAGCTGTAGGAGAACAGCATAGCTCGACTACGAGGGTTGTCGATGTACACATAGCTTGACAAAGAAGGTGGCTGCGGCCTGCATAAAAACCTTAACCAAGGTTGACTAAAAACCTTAACCAAGGGAAATTAAGTAAGTAATTGAAGGTTAAATGTAGGTCAATGTCAGATATAGGTCAGGGGTTATTGATGTACATCACTAGGAGATGAAGTTTTCCAAGTATGGTTTCTGTAGGCCCAGGAGTATTCCATATACAAGCTCGACTAAAAACCGTAACCAAGTGGAAATAACTAAGTAATCCAAGGATAAAAGTAGGTCAAGGTCAAATATAGGTCAGGGATTATTGATGTACATCACTAGGAGATAAAGTTGTCCAAGTATGGTTGATGTAGGCCCAGGAGTATTCCATATACAAGCTTGACTATAAACATTAACCAAGTAATTCAAGGTTAAATGTAGGTGAAGGTAAAATAAAGGTCAGGAGTTATTGATGTACATCCCTATGAGAAAAAGTTATCCAAGTATGGTGTCTGGATGCACAATAGTATTCCATTTACAAGCTTGATTAAAAACCTTAACCAAGGTTGACTAAAAACCTTAACCAAGGGGAATTAAGTAAGTAATTCAAGAGGAAATGTAGGTGAAGGTCAAATATAGGTCAGGGGTTATTGATGCACATCACTAGGAGATGAAGTTGTCCAAGTATGGTGGGTGTAGGGCCAGTAGTATTCCATATACAAGCTCGACTAAAAACCATAACCAAGGGGAAATTAACTAAGTAATTGAAGAGGAAATGTAGGTCAAGGTCAAATATAGATCAGGGGTTATTGATGTACATCCCTATGAGAAAAGGTTGTCCAAGTATGGTGTCTGTATGCACAATAGTATTCCATGTACCAGCTTGACTAAAAACCTTAACCAAGCTTGAATAAAAACGTTAACCAAGGGGAATTAAGTAAGTAATTCAAGAGGAAATGTAGGTGAAGGTCAAATCTAGATCAGGGGTTATTGATGTACATCACTAGATGAAGTTGTCCAAGTATGGTGGGTGTAGGGCCAGTAGTATTCCATATACAAGCTTGACTAAAAACCTTAACCAAGGGGAATTAAGTAAGTAATTCAAGAGGAAACGTAGGTCAAGGTCAAATATAGATCAGGGGTTATTGATGTACATCCCTATGAGAAAAGGTTGTCCAAGTATGGTGTCTGTATGCACAATAGTGTTCCATGTACCAAGCTTGACTAAAAATCTTAACCAAGGTTGACTAAAAACCTTAACCAAGGGGAATTAACTAAGTAATTCAAGAGGAAATGTAGGTGAAGGTCAAATATAGATCAGGGGTTATTGATGTGCATCACTAGGAGATGAAGTTGTCCAAGTATGGTGGGTGTAGGGCCAGTAGTATTGCATATACAAGCTTGACTAAAAACCTTAACCAAGGTTGATTAAAAACCTTAACCAAGGGGAATTAACTAAGTAATTCAAGAGTAAATGTAGGTCAAGGTCAAATATAGATCAGGGGTTATTGATGTACATCACTAGGAGATGAAGTTGTCCAAGTATGGTGGGTGTAGGGCAAGTAGTATTCCATATACAAGGTTGACTAAAAACCTTAACCAAGGCGTGACGGTGACGCCGACGCCGACGCCGACGCCGGGGTGACAACATAAGCTCTACTTATTCTTCGAATAGTCGAGCTAAAAATCAACAGAATATTCACAGTAAACCAAACTCAAATGCTTAAGTCACCGGTAATTAGCACCAGTTAATAGCACCAGTGGTAAATAAAAATATGACTAGCATAATAATTATACAGTAGAACTTCGATAACTAGAACAGGTCTGGCTCGAACACCATGGAAAACTCGAACTGGTTCGACAGTCCCGGCAAATTTCCTATATAATTCATGTAATAAAACACCTTAAACTCGAACTATGAATTACTCGAACAGTCGAACCTGTGGATTAGTCCCGTGGACGGTCAAACAGTGGTAATTACCGCTAATAACTCGAACAGGTAAGTCTGTGATCAGCTGTTTGTCTAACGAGGTGCGAATTCCACCATTGCGGGCGGTCGCGTTGAGTAGTTTCCCTTGACGCGGGATGACATTAAATCACGAACAATAGCGGCGTGAATTACGGGCGTTATGATGTCCACGCTAATTAAGTGATTTGAACAAAATTCATTTTATGTAATGTTTAATTGGCTGTTGAGCGACTATTGACACATTTCTATGTCTATCGAGTGAATAATGCGTGCTTAGTTTGTGAATAAAACGAGACGAATTCGAGCAATCGTCATTCTATGACAATTATGTCACCACAGTGAAAAGGACTTGAATGCGTTATGTGTCATGAACAAACGTTTACTTAAATTTAACTTTGACAGAAGATGTGCCAATAACAAACAAACCGAGATCATGGAATTCTTCAGGCGTTAATTTATAGTGTTTATAATTGTATACCGACATTGTTTCGTTTATATTTTCCGTTTGTATATTTATTCCAACCACTGTGCTATGTGCTATTTTT
This sequence comes from Conchocele bisecta, assembly GCA_029237695.1. Classification (NCBI taxonomy): domain Eukaryota; kingdom Metazoa; phylum Mollusca; class Bivalvia; order Lucinida; family Thyasiridae; genus Conchocele; species Conchocele bisecta. The sequence continues at coordinate 61,551,819 of CM055270.1, read as the reverse complement.
AGACACTGGGAATACCAGTATTATGTATAGACGCAAAGCGGAACATAGCGGTTTATTTGACGTATAATTACATGTAAATATTGAATAAAACAGCAACTTTACAATTGTATTTGTTATTTTTCATTTCTCCCTCCAAATGTAATGCATATACAATGGCATGTCACATCGGTCATCTCATATATTCACATAAGTGATTTTATTGACTGAATGTGATAGTACATTTTTGAAACTTCATTCCCTCGAACTATGCATCGCTTGAACTCAAACTCGATTGATTCCGTTGCCGGTTCGAGCGATCGAAGTTCTACTGTACATGTATTTTTTTTAAGTTTTCTACAAACGGAAAATAGTAGCTTGGTGGTGCTGCACCACCAAGCTACTATTTTCTGTTTGTAGAAAACCAAAAAAATATATGTATTATGCTAGTCATATTTTTATTTGTAAAAAAAAAAGAAAAGGAAAATGTTTCGTGGAACACGGATGCCCCACTTACTGTTTTGACAGTATAAAATGGCCTTGGACCAGCAATGTGTGTAATATAAAGTACATGTATATCCATGCAAGGAAACAGAAATTATAAGACATTTACCGGAGCGTTAAAGTTTTTGACGCACAAAGTAGGTGACCTTGACCCTGGACTTAGAGGGCGCGGGATGGACGTGGATTTGTCACAGGGTTGTAGAGGAGCAATACGTGTCTGAAATATGAAGCAGAACCATGCAAGGAAACAGAAATTATAAACATTTACCCGAGCGTTAACGTTTTGTGACGGACGGAAGGACGGACGGACAAGGGTAGCACAAAATGCCCCCTCCACTATCGTGGCGGGGCATAACAACAGGAAGAAAATGTGGCATATTGGAGAAACTACTGCAAACATCTTAGCCGGTCCCACAGAAAACAGACCAAATACGACATACATGTATGGCCCGGCTCTACGGAGATCGGGGCATGAAAATATGACTAAAATATCACTATAATCTTTTTGTGCATGTCTAAAACAGTACATTATACCATTCTATCACCGTATCAACTACCTGTGTTTAAGATCATGCATGTGCTGTGGTATCGGGGATTATGAATGTCTTGAGTACAAGTAGTTTGGTCAATCTCACTACACTCCTCCCATGTTACTCCGCAGATAAACTACATGTATACTCTATAGTTAACCCTTACAATGTGTCGAGGTACATTTTGGTCGTCTGCTGTTTATTTTATATTTTACATTTTTCGCATCAAAAACATGGTTTGACAGCGCTTAAAATGACGTCCAGGGGGCCGTTTCACTAAACTTCTTACGACTAAAATGTTTGTAAGTGCAAATTTAAGATCGTCTGTAAATTTCAATTTATGGATTTACATTTATTGAGCATAGGCTGCATATGCAGCCTATGCTCAATAAATGTAAATCCAATAATTATTTACAAGAAAACAATGTTAATGTGAAATTTACAGACTATCATAATTTTTCACTTACAAACATTTTAGTCGTACCAAGTTTAGTGAAACGGCCCCCTGATCAGTATACACTTAAATTATTATTCTGAATTTATTACATCATCACAGCCAAAATGGCTGTGATAATGTAATAAATTCAGTATAATAAAAAAATAATAAATTTATCCTTAAATTGAAAAAATTTCCCTCACAGTGTACTTAGCAAGATAAGTGTACTTTGTAATGCTCATGAAATAGGCTACAAAGAAACTCAGGCAAATTTAACAGGACCCATGGATGGACACACAGTTCAAATACTATATGCCTTAAGGCTCTACGGAGACCGGGGACATAAAAAGTCAGAAATTATCAACAAACGATGCAGATCCTGATGGGACGGTTTGTACAACTTAACTATTCGTAGGTGCAAATTCAGGATTGTCTGCTCAATACATGTAAATCCAATAACTGTTTACAAGAAAACATACTTCATGTGAAATTTACAGACTATCATAAATTTGCACTTACGAACATTTTAGTCGTACAAAGTTTAGTGAAACGCCCCTCCAGGTTGTCCATGTTGTCACAACTACGGTCAGACAGTTCAAATGCAGAGCAACGTGGGAGGCCACACGTGTGATGTCATGAAAAAGTTGTTTTTATCAACGTCCTGATTAGTATACACTTAATTGCCTGCACTCGTCTTTATCCCATGTGTACCTGCAGAATACGCAAATATTTCAAAACATTTTCCAATGATGTTTATTGTTTCTCATCCAAAGTATATTTTGTGATCATTCATTCAACATGTTCAATGAGAAGCAGTATGTTTTTTTATACAATTCTAAATATTCTTCGTATTACTATGCAGAAGCACAGGTGGAAGACTCGGACCTATGACACCAACAAAAATGCCTATTAAAAAAAAATCCCATTACCCCACCCACTTGGTCTCGTACATTACCATCTTCTTTATAGAAGATGGTACTGTACGAGACCAAGTGGGTGGGGTAATGGGATTTTTGTTAATAGGCATTTTTTTTGTGTCGTAGGTCCGAGTCTTCCACCTGTGTGCAGAAGTACATGTGGTGACCACCCTTTGAACCGTCTTATTCAAATGGTGGTCACCACTACAATTAATTCTGCACAGTAAAAATAATTATTTTTTTCATTAGGAAATGGTGCAAGTTTGGCATGTATTGGGCTGTATGAGTGTGCTAACTGATCAGGAAATTGACTGGCTAAAAACTCAATAAAACCCCTTTACTTAGGCTGCCAGCGATTATTCCCACCCCTGTAAACCCCGTTACTTAGGCTGCCAGCGACAATTCCCACCCCTGTAAACCCATTTACATAGGCTGTCAGCGACAATTCTCACCCCTGTAAACCCCTTTACATAGGATGCCAGTGACAATTCCCACCCCTGCAAACCCCTTTACATAGGCTGTCAGCGACAATTCTCACCCCTGTAAACCCCTTTACATAGGCTGCCAGTGACAATTCCCACCCCTGCAAACCCCTTTACATAGGCTGTCAGCGACAATTCTCACCCCTGTAAACCCCTTTACATAGGCTGTCAGCGACAATTCTCACCCCTGTAAACCCCTTTACATAGGCTGCCAGTGACAATACCCACCCCTGTAAACCCCGTTACATAGGATGCCAGTGACAATTCCCACCCCTGCAAACCCCTTTAAATAGGATGCCAGTGACAATTCCCACCCCTGCAAACCCCTTTACATAGGCTGCCAGCAACAATTCCCACCCCTGCAAACCCCTTTACATAGGCTGCCAGCGACAATTCCCACCCCTGTAAACCCCTTTACTTAGGCAGTCAGTGACAATTCCCACCCCTGTAAACCACTTTACATAGGCTGTCAGCGTCAATTCTCACCCATATAAACCCCTTGACAATTCCCACCCCTGTAAACCCCTTCACATAGGCTGCCAGCGACAATTCTCACACCTGTAAACCCCTTTACATAATAGGCTGCCAGCCACAATTCCCACTCCTGTAAACCCCTTTACATAGGTAGCAGTGACAATTCCCACCCCTGTAAACCCCTTTACTTAGGCTGCCAGCGACAATTCTCACCCCTGTAAACCCCTTTACATAGGCTGCCAGCGACAATTCCAACCTCTGTAAAACCCTTTATATAGGCTGCCAGCGACAATTCCCACCTGTAAACCCCTTTACATAGGCTGCCAGCGACAATTCCCACCCCTGTAAAACCCTTTACATAGGCTGCCAGCGACAATTCCCACCCCTGTAAAACCCTTTACATAGGCTGCCAGCGACAATTCCCACCTACAAACCCCTTTACATAGGCTGCCAGCGACAATTCCCACCCCTGTAAAACCCTTTACATAGGCTGCCAGCGACGGTTCCCACCCGTGAAAAACCCTTAAAATTGGCTGCCAGCGACAATTCCCACCTCTGTAAACCCCTTTACTTAGGCTGCCAGCGACAATTCCCACCCCTGTAAACCCCTTTACTTAGGCTGCCAGCGACAAATTCCACCCCTGTAAAACCCTTTACATAGGCTGCCAGCGACAATTCCCACCACTGTAAAACCCTTTACATAGCTGTTAATGACAATTCCCACCCCTGTAAAACCCTTTACAATACCGTCTGCCAAAGTAATAGGTCTTACCCGATAGCTTGAACATACAAGTGGACCTTTGTGCCCTGACTACCTATTTCATGCAAAACACACATCAAGGGAGAATGACCACATTAGTATAACCCTTAACCCATTAAAGACGGGATACACTTAATATAGTAGTATGAAACTTTTTAGGGGGAAAAATCCTATTTTCTTCATTTCATCTCGAAAGTATATGTTGTTACCACTCATTTGAACCGTCTCGATGAGACGGTTCAAATGAGTGGTAACAACATATACCTTTATGGAGAAATAAACAAAAGAATGAGATTTTTCCAATAAAAATTATTGTATCCTTAGACTGAAATGGGTTAAATTGTTGAAATTAATTTTGTCGTCTGCTGTTAGATTTTTAATTTCTGTATTCAGTGAAAACACAATTTGACAGAACAAGAGAATTGTCTCCAGTGAAGACGATTCTTATGTACTTTCAAAGCATGTGCTTGCTACAAAATAAATTCAAAATGAAATGCGACAGACGACAATTTTTATTTCTCACCTTTTAAAGGTTAACAAGATGCTCATAGTGTACATACACTGTATATGTATATAGATATAGTGAGAATGGCTGAGGTAGTAAAAGCAGTAAGAATACCCACTTGTTTACATATAACACCTGGAATAATGAAGTCCTGCAAAATAAACACTCACACAACATTGTGACCTTACACAACTAACACATACAGTGGAACCTCTCTAAACCGAACATCTAGACAAATAAGTTTGTTTAATTTTGATGGGTTTCACTGCAATTTATCTAGGCTAATGACTCTTCGTGTTAGCAATTAACAGAAGCATGTCTCGGCACGTTCATACACCTGAATTACAGTGGAGCGTCTCTAAATCGGACACCCTGGGAACCTCCCAGGGTGTTCGGTTTAGAGAGGTTCTACTGTATATGCTATTTGTTTTCAGTATAAGACATTGATCTGTACAAGACATCAATTTCTGACCACAACGTTACTGTTACAAAGAAAACTTGATGGTCAGATGTTGTATTTTCATTTTCACAAGTGGCTTTGCGAAAATACAACATTTGATGTTCATGGAAAGGATTTTCCTCCTTATCGTTCGTTTGTTGGGGTTTGTTGGTTTGTTTGTTGGGGTTTAACGGCCTATCAACAGCTAAGGTCATTTACGACCGGGTCAAAGAGTTTAGTACTAAATCCCATATATTACCTGTACAAGTACATGTACATGTTCAAGTACATGTACAAATGGGGGGGGGGGGAATCCCAAAATTAGAACTGAATATTTACAATAACAAAACTATATATTCAGCCCTGAAATCAGAATAATCTTGATCTGATGCCAGGTCCTCGCCACACCAGAATCACTTGGCCCCCTCCCAAAAGCAGTAGGATCAGTAATAATCTTACTACTTTTATAATGGGTAATAACCCAATTCAACTCCCAGGTAACAAAAGAGCCAAAGATAAAAACGTACCTGAGGGCCAAACCAGGCAAATCGTGATTCCTATAAGGAGGAACCCAAACCGTTAATTTACGCCGTCACGTTCGCCCGATCACCACCTACTTAACCAAGATGTAAGAGCATAAAATTACTAAATAATTTAAGTGCAAAAAAAATTGGTCAAGGAGATGGATTATCGGATCGTGTATGGGTGGGCTGTGGTGAGCGATGGCAGATTGAAGAAACTCCGACAAACTTCTTAAAGGTACATGCCCACTCAGTAGGCACAAAATGTTCTTTATCATCGGAGACATTTTCTGGGGGATAACAGTGTTTCCTTAAAATGTTACAGAAATTACTATTTATGCTCTGTATTTATTTTTTTATCATACTTTATAATCTGTCGAAAATATTATTTTTTCAGGTGACACATTTATTTAGTATAAATAATTAAAAAATATCATGCCTCATTTGAGTATGAAAATAGCCTGATACCACCCCAAGTCACTATCAGTAAAATAAATATTACTAAATTATTATATCTGTGTAGCGGGCACTCGTAATTTTTAGAACTAGTGGAATAGTGACTCAAGTATACACTTATTTAATTCCTACATGTATAATGAACATTTTGTGCCTACTGAGTGGGCATGTACCTTTAACCGGACACACATCCGACCGACGAGAATTTTGAGGTTCCATTGTGATTATCTGCTATATATCTGGTAGCAATAATTTATTTTATTGGGTGATATATGATCAGTGCAGGTACCGATCAGACTGCACAGATATGTGGTCTGAGCAGGTACTACACTGGTCATGAATACAATAAGGTCCGTTTTGCCAGAAGAAACCTAAAGCCTGAAGGTCAAGGTCTGGGGGCCGTTCACTAAACTTTGTACGACTAAAATGTTCGTAAGTGCAAAATTATAATAGTCTGTAAATTTTGCATTAACAATGTGTTCTTGTAAACAATTATTGGATTTACATTTATTGAACATAGGCAGCCTATGCTCAATAAATGTAAATCTGTCAATTGAAATTTACAGACTATTCTAAATCTGCACTTACGAACATTTTAGTCGTACAAAGTTTAGTGATACGGCCCCCAGATTAGGGTATGCACTGTTTACGTATCTGTCAGAGAAATACCTGTCATGCTACAAATGAAGAATGAAGAGTGAAGACATTATTAGACACCAGTAGGCCTATTTCACAAATGTCCGTTAGTCGGCTAAACTTCAGGCCGTTAGTCGACTAACGGAAAAAAACGCGTTTCACGAACACGTTAGCCGACTAACCAAAGTCGGCTTTGCTTAGCCTCCTCGTTAGTCGGCTAAACTTTTGGTTAGCCGACTAAGCGAAATAGAAGACGACGTCAAATAATCGGTTATACAGGGGAAAACAATTTACATCAGTTGCATAGTGAGCATAAACATTATTATTGATGTTATTAGGTGTGTGGGGGGAAGGGACGCGGGGCAACTTACTTGTTTTAATACACTTTATCACAGTTAGCGGGTAAATAGTTGCACGCAAACTAAGGGAGATGAAGGGAGATGAATCCCGAAAGAATGTTTTTTTATTGTGGCACGCATTAGTTGTCGCCGTTTGTCTGTTGGCCTACATGTAATTGGGACACTTTTTTATGAAATTATGTTCCGAAAAGGTAAAGGATTTTCTTGCCGAGAAAGCCTGATAAAGTTTGAATATGAAATTTGTATTTGTTTTACAAATAAATGCACATTTTAGCATTGTTGACACACACATATAATCAAGATTAATAACAAGAATTCCGCCACGGAAGCGGTGTCGCGCCTGCCGAGGCATTTGACAGTGAACATTACAAGTAAATAAATGACCATGACCTTGAGAATTGGATGTCGGGGTGTGCGTAATGAAGCATCATCCATAGACAAACATTGACGTGAAATATTATCAAAGTCCGGCAAGGGGTTAAAGAGATATTGTGAAAAAACAATAACTTTAACGCATTTCTGTTACAAAACCGGTGAACATTACAAGTAAATAAATGACCTTGACCTTCAGAATTTGGATGTGAGGGTGTGCGTAATGAAGCATCATCCGTAGAAAAACATTGATGTGAAATATTATCAAAGTCTGGCAAGGGGTTAAAGAGATATTGTGAAATAACCTTTGCCTTACAAAAAAACCGGACGACGACGACGATGACGGAAAAAGCGCCGACTATAGTCGCGCCTCTGCTAAAGCAGGTGCGACAAAAACCGGCAATCTCCATCACCCGCTCCGTGACAATCGTTGATTTACTCCTAAAACTAATTTGTTATTATCTGACAATCCCTGCAGGTAAACACATTCGCGTGTTTATTAAAATTACACACGTGCGAAATGAATTCATATTTCGTGGCCACTAAACAAAACAAACACTGATTGAAGGACTGGCACACGAACACGCAGCCATGTTTTCCGTTTAAAGTAATAACAGGTATATTCTCAACATTTGTGAGTTATCGTATTTAACGCATCGCCGTATTTCGATGATATTGCTACACATCGACAATATCGAGAGAAAAAATGGTTCGCTATAATTATCCGCGAAATATAGCAATGTACTCATTTAAAATAATAATTTCTTCACGTACCGGTATGGTACCTGAAGTCCTGCACATACAGTTATCCGACGTACTGGGAAAGATTAATGAATGTATACAGCAGTTTGTACGACAATGTACAGATGAGTTCAGAGCTCCAGTTAAGGTGCGTAATTTGACCAACTTTTTTTTTTATTATTTCTTCATCAAAAATGGCAAGTTGGGAGTCCTTTAGAATCGTCTCATTGAGACGATTCTAAAGCACTCCCAACTTGCCATTTTTGTTGGAGAAATAAGAAATTTACCTCCAAATTAGGCACCTTAACTGGAGCTCTGTGAGTTATTGCTGCGAGAAGACAATGGACGAGAATTTTAGTTCAAACAGTTCAAAATTCTGGTAGGCACATTCAGACATTATGCGACATATGGCGACATCTCTTCCAAATACCCTCGACATGTGGCGACTTATGAACTCGCCGCATGCCATAGCTACAGTCGGGACAGTATGACAGGGAGGGGCTTTTTTTGTCGCAATTTATAAAACGGCGATGTTGCCGGTCAATAGCGTGAAGTTATTGACAACGACGATGAACGTTATGTAGTTCAATGACGTCAAATAAACTTTAAAGAATCAAATACGTCGCACGACATCACATGGGGATAATAATGTAATATACTAGGGTATAAAAGCAATACGTTCACGGTTGAATGGGCGTTTTCATTGAGATTTTAAGGATAGAGTATAAATATTTGTAAAAACTATTTTTTTTTAATGTTTCCTGATGCGTTTTACGCTTTCCGACACCTTTATAGTTTATTGTACATGTAGCTTTTTAGTGCGACCGTCATTTTCTAATGGCAGCGGGAAGGATTTCCCAAAGGATTCCCCGACCTTGACATTCGACTAAGTTTAGTCGACTAACCATAGGCGGCTAACAAAATCGTTTGTGAAATGAAAACATGTCAAAAACTTAGTTCAGCCGGCTAACAGTTTAGCCGACTAACGGACGTTCGTGAAATAGGCTACAGGAGTGTACAAACAGATCTGGAGCTACAATGGCCACCAAAGCCGTAAGCCCCATTTCTCCAATAACAGTAATATACGAGGCCATGTTATTTTGTATCTTTGTAAATTTTGTAAACTTATTTCACGAAATTACGCAGTTGTCCGAAGGTACAAAATCACATGCCATGTAAAATGCACTATTCTAGTGAAGCACAGTTAAAATGCTATAGGAATGAATGCCCTTTTTGTGGAATTTATCAGGGTATAAACTTGGAAAAGTCGCGAGAATACTGGAAGAAGGCCGGAAGGCCTCGTCCAGTATTCCCGCGACTTTTCCAAGTTTATATCCCCGATAAATTCCACAAAAAGGCCATACATTCCTTATAATTCCAGCATTTGAAATAAATCCATTAAGAAAATGTGTTTATTTTCCGTTTTCTTAAGAATTATTTTAACTGCGCCTTACGGTTACGGAAAGTAGTTCGGCGTGGGAGTTTACTGGGATATAAACTTTGGACAAAGACTTGCTACGGGCCAATCAAATGTTAGGGAATTGTGTAAATATTTTTGTGCTGGAATTATAAATCATTTACAATCCAATGCAACAAATGGCACTTGTCAACAAGTCATGCAAACTGGGATGCTAGCAAGATGAACCAATACAGGAAATGCACAATAGGTAGCCAGCCGCCAGTTTGACTTTTTACGACCTGTGGCAAATATATGGACGGTGGAATTAGAAGCATTTGTACTAATTTGTACATATAAATAAAACACAACATCAAAAGCTGTGGCATGCTAATACAGTTGAACCTGTGAACAACATCAGCAGGGAAGTGGCCAAAGTGACCATTGTTCCAAGGGTCAAACATTTTCCTTTCACAAAAAAGTCGGCCATGTATTTTGCATTCTATTGTAATCTATATGCATGCATAGAAAACGCCTTGGCTGTATACAATCCCACCTGACGATTCGCTATTGCACGATCGTGGAGTGGATCTGCCTTTAATCAATTAAAAATTGCATAACAATGGCAAAAATGGTCAATTAAATTGATTTTGTTATTTCATCTTACTTTGTTGTTATTGTTTTTTAACCCGGCCTCGCTTTGTAAATTATATTCAAAGGGTAGTAATTATCTTCATGATAAGTACATCCTGCAGCTTGCTTTGGTGCACCAATTAATAAGCAGTTTAATTAGCAATACCATTGGTATTTTGCTTTCTTATTCTCAGTTACACGCAATCATTTGAAATTAATAATGGCCATAGTCTTTATTAAATGATAGCCTGTGTAACGCGGCCTGTGAAAACCCCAATTTTTTGTAACAAAATCATTTTTTTTAACCCTTAGACAGCTACTCGCAACAATTGTTGTCTGCTGTTGCTTTTATATCTTGCCTTATTTCTCAATAAAAACATGGTTTGACAGCACTTCAAAATCATTTCCATTTGAATCATTTCCAATGAAAATGATTCTGAAGTGCTGTCAAAGCGTGTTTTTGATGATAAAAATGGAAAATAGAAAATAAACAGCAGACAACAAAAGAATTAAGATAGAGGTCGAAGGGTTAATGTGTCAAGTTGAGTTATGGATAAACCCATGCCCGATAGGTGTCCAAACCGGCAGAGAACACCAGACTTATTTGCTTTCTGTCCAATGTATATCCTGATCAAGCCCGAATATTTAAGCAGCCTATGATGAATTCGCATTGTCCGCTGACGTAATTATTGATGTTTTGTTTAGAGATTGACTATACTTTTCCAAGTTCGGCCCGATAATTTGAATCGGTAAAATTTCAGATTGGTGGTAAGAAAGTTTCACTTATTTTACATTGTCAAATAAAAAGCATCACAAAACCAACATGGATGTGACGGCACCGCAACAAGTACGCACCTGCAGGTCCTGACACTCCTGCTGTAGCTGGTGTAGGCTGCTCTGGCTATTGTGGCGAGAGCCGTGCTGACTGGTCAGCGTCTGGTTGTACAGTTTCTCCAGGTTGGACACCTGGTGTTTATGGAGTGTCAGGATACCGTCGCTGGCCCGCCTGACGGGCGAGTACCGTTCACTGGACAGGTGCAGTGTGTTCACGTCCTTGTACGAATCGCGGCCTGCAGAGATTAACGGTAACTTGTGTTTTAATACTTCTAACCCTTTGAACAAATTGTGATGGGAAGTGACACTTCTCCTTGATTTTCAGACTTTCTCCTTGATTTTCAGATCATTTTCTTTTTCTCTCGGAATCAACACCGTCTACAAACATTTAGCCTGTTGGTCTACAGTATTGTACTTTTGTGAAAAAGAAGTACGATATTCAGTGAAATTGTGTAATGAAGTTGCAATTTTTGCATAAAAAGCGGGAAAATGCAATCACGATTTTTTGCTAAATTGTGAAAAATAAGCACAATTTCCACACAATTTGAGAAAATATATTATTGTTTTTTCAATATTGAAGGGGCCTTTTCTAGCCCCCACTTTCATAGCACAGTAAGATCTAAGAATAGTCCAATTATAGAAGTTTACCTCTGCTGCTCTCACCAGATGATCTAGGACTGCTTCTGATTGGCTGAAGGGAGAATTGCATTTGGAGGTCCTCTGCCACCTCATGTATTGGGTTGGTCACCGCCAACGTGTGCCGTTTTAATTTACCACGACTTGATAAATATCTGGAAGAAATTTAGTTATTTTAAACAGTATTTTATTTCATTAAAATAAGCATGTGTCATATATACAAATTAGTATCAGAAGAGTTAGGAGAAAGCAAAAATGCTTGTATAATACCGCTCTCCAAATGAGAATATGTGTTAACCCTTTCAACCCTCCAAACACTGTAGATCCAGATGAATCGGCAGGTTACGAGTCATCCAATCTGCATCTGCAATATATATCATTATACTTATCTTGCTATAAAGCACACTTTGAGGGAGAATTTTCAATTTTAGGATCAATTTGTTAATTTTTATTATACTGAGTTTATTACATTATCACAGCCATTTTGGCTGTGATAATGTAATAAATTCAGTATAATAATTCTGCATACTTTTAATAATCAAATATATGCAGTCATTAGTTCTATATGAAATAATGCATTTCGGGAAAAATAAATGATTACTCCCTCAAAATATACTTAATAGCTAGATAAGTATGCTTTATAGCAATTTTGGTGAAATAGGCTACTGGTCATTCCATAAATACCCAAAAGGAAAACATGAGAAATAATTGGATTTTAACATGGTAAAAAATATTTTAACTTAAAATGGAAAGAAGAATTTATTGATTAAGGTTTTAGATCCGTTCAACAGCAAAGCTATAAACAGGTGGGCAATCATTTGTATATCAGTCATCAAAGTTCTTTTATCCCCATATCACCATTCACGACCACATTTGACCGACTTTCTCACTTTTGAATGGCCTCTGGGTCCGGTTCCTGGTCTGATGCTGTGTCATCTTTCTCCTCCACAGTCACGGAACCAGTCAGGGGCTGAGTGGGCATCGGCAGCCGAATCGGCGACAGCGGCGGCTACAATCACACATTATAGACCAGTGTTATAAATAGGGTATCGTCTGATCAGGATATGCACTGTTTGCCATTCCATCAATGAAACCTGTTGTGCTAACAAGCAATATAGACCACTGTCCGGCTACAGGAATACGCCATTCAATCAGCAGCCACACTATTCACAAATCCCATAAGCCCCATTTCTCCAGTCACAGCCAAAAACTAGAAATTGACGCTTGTCCACAAGAGTATGTGTATCCCTCTCCCCGCCTATGGACAGCCACTGAAAAAATAAAGGGAGATAACGAATATGATTGTAGTCGTTCTTGCACGAGACACACCATTGGGTCATACTTAGTGAAAAAACAAAGGAAGATAACTCGAAAATTAGTAAGGCAAGAGTTGTCATTCTTGCACGCGATACACATTTGGGTCGTGTTCTATGCATGTGTAAAGTTTCATGAAAATATTCTGAAGGGCAGAGCTCCAGATAAGCTGCGTATTTGAGTAAATACCCAATAAAAATTGCCAAAAACCCAATTTAAATCAGAAGTAGCGAGTATCAACAAGAGTGCCGAAGGTCACAATATACGCCCGTCGAGGCAAGGGCAGTCAACAAGGAGAGATGACTCATCTTGACGTGATAAACATGTAAACCAAATTTGGTTACGATCCGTCAAGTAGTTATTGCGTGAACAAGGATACAGAGTGGGAAAATTAAAAATGGCCGCCAAGGGGAGATAAGTCATCGGAAATTTTTCAAAATCAATAGGCTTCTTTGTCTTGCCGTGATAAACATGTATACCAAATTTGGTTACGAGCGTTGAAGTAGAACTTGAGTTATTGCTTGGACAAGGATACAGAGTGCGAAAAATAAAAATGGCCGCCAAGGGGAGATAAGTCATGGGAAATTTTTGATGAAAATCAATAGGCTTCTTCGGCTTGCCGTGATAAACATGTATTCCAAATTTGGTTACAATCCATCAAGTCCAACTCTAGTTATTGCATGGACAAGCTGTGCCCTCCCGCCCGCTCGCCAGCCCGCCCGCCCGCCCGTACAAGATGAATACATAATACGTCCCGTTTTTTCAAACGAGCGTATAAAAAGCAATAACAAATTTGTGGTACCTTTATCATGCTACAGAAAACAATAAACAGACCACAAATATAGCAAATTTTTCTTATTTTCATGAAAACACATCTTGGTATTTCATTAGAATTGTCTCCAAGGAGACAATTCTAATGAAATGCCAAGACATGTTTTCATTTTGAAGCAAATTATTCAATAATTGCTGTCTGTTGATGTGTAAACAGCAATGTGATTTTATTTCACCCAATTAAAATATTGAAATACCAAATTGCTTCAGATATGATGGAGTGAAAATACTCAATTACTAATTCCTTATCTGGAGCCCTGGAAGGGTATTCGAGGTATGCTCCGGACAAGAAGTGTCTGAGGCGGACGATGAGCAGTGTCAAATCCATAGTATCCCCCGACTTTCGTCCGGGGGATACAATAATCCTTCCCAACCTGACACCCAATAAAAAGTATAGTGAGACGGGCCCTGGGTGACTTACGACACTGGCGAGCCTCTCAATACTGCCAGCCTGGCTCGAACCTCCGGCCACCTGCCAGTAGTATCGGTGGATGTTGGCACCGCCGTCAGACGCTCGCCGGTTCATTGCACAACCTGTAACACATGCAGATACCCAATCCCAATATACAATGTACCTCAATTATGATTTTTGGGTTCCAAAGGAAGGAGACCAACTTAATCTGCACTTTTTTGACTTGTAACCTCAGGTGGGAATGAAAAATACTTCTTTGCTTGGTTATAGGTTTGGTGATTGCAGTTAATATGGGTGAAAAACAATTTTAATACTGATATGCGAGGAGTCTTCCAAGAAGTTCAGATACCATGAGGGAGTAACTTTAATTTTCATTTTAGATCTGTTCAATAACACGGTGGTCATATACACAGAGCTCCAGTTACGGTGCGTAATTTGACCTACTTGGGGTGAAATTTTGTAATTTCTTCAACAAAAATGGCAAGTTGGGAGTCCTTTAGAATCGTCTCATTGAGACGATTCTAAAGCACTCCCAACTTGCCATTTTTGATGGAGAAATAAGAAATTTACCTCCAAATTACGCACCTTAACTGGAACTCTGCATACACAGATGGACAAGTTGAACATACGTCCTCAGTGACCTTGTGTGTTCAGAAGTGGGGTGTATGCGAAACAAAAAACCATTCCGAGACACACAAGGTGGCACAAACGGGGCAGGGCGATCCGTCCTCTTACTGCTATGTAGTCCAACACTAAGACTGGTATATAATGACAGACTTCATGAGAGAACGTACCTGGTCCGTTTGCCTGCTATTTGCAATGTTTTTACTAGGCAATAGACCAGTAGTTTAACACGTAGATTCATTTAAACTAAGTTATGTGTTTAAACTAAGCAATGTAACGTCAAACTAATAAATATTGCCAATTCGAACTTCAAGGATGACCCAGAAGTTGTTTGGTAACCTACTGTAGATCACTATTAATACGGAGATACTTATTCACATGTTAATTCACAAGCATGGTTGTTTGAGAATTTGTGTCTCGTGTTTTAAAAGCGAAAAAAAAAATTGATTGATAGTCAACCAAAATCTCAATATTTGTATTTGTTTTCGATTTGTGCCATGTTCAAACAAGACTGCTTACGCCAATATATAGGGCCGCTTACGATTCATATTCAGTTTCGGAATAAAAATTTATAACAAGAAATATTGATAAATAAGGCTGATTTGGGATTACAGCCATTGCAAACACAATATTACTTGTATAGCACAGTAACAGGTATCCCTATACATGGCCCAGGCCAGACATTAGCGGTTATCCTTGACAATTAGTTCGTAATTACTTACCTGGGGCCCGTTTCACTAAACTTTGTACAACTAAAATGTTCGTAAGTGCAAATTTAGGATCGTCTGGAAATTTCAATTGATGGATTTACATTTATTGAGCAGCCTATGCTCAATAAATGTAAATCCAGTAAATGTTTACAAGAAAACATTGTTAATGTGAAATTTACAGACTAGGATTTACATTTATTGAGCAGCCTATGCTCAATAAATGTAAATCCAGTAAATGTTTACAAGAAAACATTGTTAATGTGAAATTTACAGACTATCATAATTTTGCACTTACGAACATTTCAGTCGTACGAAGTTTAGTGAAACGGTCCACAACAACGCCGGTGCACAAACAATGGATGGATAAACAAACAAGAAGAATTAACCCCTTATGTTTTGTGTATACTGATCTGTCCCCCAGGCAGTGATTATCACAGCAACACATGCGTGATCACGAACACATCACACGACGCGATTACACATTGTAGTGGTAAATGGATTTTATATGTAGTGCCACAAAACAGAAGCGTGGAAATAGCAAGGATAAACAGCAGTAACAACAAAAACGAGCACAGCCTGATGTCCGTACAGATATATATTTACCGATTGAGTCGTGAAAATTAATATCGTTTAATCAGTCGCTTGCGAATTCATAAACACGCAAACTAGACGGAGTAGTCGCCATCGCAAAATAAAGTACTAGAGCAAATTAAGTAATATACAGTATTTATAGGACGGTCCATATTAGTTTAAACAATATTTTATTGGCAAATGTACAATATACATGTTACATAACAAAATACAAGGATTTGAAAACAAGCTAGAAGCTTATATGAATTCATCTCCCTACAAGATATAAGACAGTGTAACATACAAATCATATGTAGTGCGCATTGCAATATACAAATTTGACTGATTATATTGTTTATAAACGTAGTGTTAGAGAAGGAACAAAGATAATATAATGAAATAAAAAAGAGAGGAAAGGAGTGGTGATTTTGATGGTGAGAGCTGATCGGATAACCTCTGTTAACTGACTGTACCATGCGTCTTACTACTCGGGGCTGCCAGGCGCGACTTATGATGAAGACGATGCGTAGTATTCCCCCCCCCCTCCCAGCAATACATTTTGGTCTGACTATAATGATGAATATAGTTAATACGATTAGAACCGCATAGTTGCTGTAATATATTTGTGAACTTGTAGGAACACGTGTTTGTTTTTCTCTAATGAAAGGTGCTCATTTCCGTTTAAAAGATTATCGGCAATTACTGGACAATCCAGCCCAGCTAAATATTGTTGACGCTGTAGTTCATAGTTTGTGCATGCTGTTAGGTAGTGGTCTACAGTCTCTTGTGATCCACAAGAACATAAAGGGGAATCTACTATTGATTTTCGGTATAGGTCGTAGTTGAGCGAGCTACAAGCTAGTCGTAGGTGAGCGTGCAATATTTGGTCTCTCCTGTTGCCTATGTTAAAAAGTTGTGTTGATTTAGATGTATTTTTGTTCATTCGATACTTAAAGATGGATAGGCTAGTGAGTTCTAAGCAGGTAATGTGTTCCATTCGCGTATAGCAGACGGTAAAAAATGATTATTGTACATTTGAGTGCGGCAAGGAATATGTGGAATATCATCCGCGTTGCGAAGGGCGTAGCGATTTTGTACTTGAGTCGGTATAAGAGTATGTAGATAATTAGGTGTAAGATTATTTTTCATTTTAAAGAGTTGTATTAGTTTATGTTTTCTTCTTCTGGTACTTAGCGTTTCCCATTTTAAGTCGCGATATAAATTTTCTATACTGCATAGTTTTGTGGCTCCTGTTACTATTCGCGCGGCTTCATTTTGAATTGCGTCCAAATCATTTTTCAGTTCACAAGTGCAATTGTCCCAAATGACATCGCCGTATTCTAATGGATGAGAAGTATAAACGTTCAAGACCCGATCTATTTAGGAGGAATTTCAATGACGGTCCATATTGCGAGACAGACCCCATTAGGCGACGTACCTGGCCCGTACAGCTGAGGTAACTGTAGCAGGTTCTGCCCCACGATCGGGTGGGCTGGGTCCATCGTCGGCATGTTGAACGGCAGGTTCGGGTGGGGCGTGTACCCAAATGGCATAAACAGGTTCGGCTGAGGCTGCGCAATGATTGGCTGGTGCTGGGCCAGTTTCACGCGTACGTCCTCGGGAACCTCGTGCCGACTGTCCCCGACGCCCACCGTGTGCCGCCGCATGGCCAGGTATCGCGCCAGAGCCTCCGGTGATGGCTCTTCATCAGAGTCGGACAGGTTGTAATCTTCTGGCTGAAACATGAAGTCCAGAATTACAGTAATGTCTCTCAGACGGGGTCACCAGTTGGGGCCGCGATACAGCAGGGTTGGACTGATTGTAATCTTCCGGCTGAAACATGTAGTCCTGGGGCCACAACTAAAATGTTCGCAAGTGCAAATTTAGAATCGTCTGAAAATTTCAATTGATGGATTTTAAACGTCCAGACGAATCTAAATTTGCACTTACAAACATTTTAGTCGTACAAAGTTTAGTGAAATGGCCCCCAGAATAACAAATAGTGTAAGCTCTGACTGCTGGTCATAACATTAGGTCCCTGTTCTAAGCCGACAGCAGATTTTTCTTATTTTAATTTCTTCACAAACATGGAAAATCTGAAAATGTGTACTCCAAAACAGAGAGTTTGCCTGAGCAATTGGTATGTAAGCAGATACAAGCGCTTGCCCAAGAAGTGGGCCTGGCTCCGATATTATCTCCCTTACTTAATCGTCATTTTACGTCCATATTGATTTCGAAACAATGCAATAGTTTTTGCAAGTGATGAGTGGCAGCCTTTGCTAGTGTCTACCCCCTGGGATTACCTCGGTGAGTCGGTTGTGTTCGTTATAGAACTGGACCTGTGGCACCATGGGCATGGTGGGAAGGGGCGGAGACTCCGACGGGGCCACCTCCGCCACCGGCACCTCGATGTGCTCCACTGGAACGCACATGGGCGAAGTTAAATTGTGTACAGGCAATGTATCTCAGATATGAGACATGCCATGCTTGTTAGAAGCATGACGGGTGTTTCATTGATGGAATGGCGAACAGTGTAGATCCTGATCAGACTGTGCGGATGCACAGGCTGATCTGGATCTACACTGGTCGCAAAACCCATAAGACCCATTTCTCCAGTCACAGACACATATGAGACACGTCGTGCGATTTTGTACCTAGGAACATGTGCGATATATCATGAAAAATATTTATAAAATTTACGATATTTTTCGTAAACGACGTCAAAAGATGACAAAATTTTCATAGCAAATGCGGAACAGTATTTCGTCATCTTTCGACGTAATTTACGGAAAATATAACATTTTCTGTAAATAAATTTCATGAAAAATCGCACATATTCAAAGCCTACATAGGTACAAAATCACATGACGTGTCTCATATGTGTCTGTGACTGGAGAAATGGGTCTTATGGGTTTTGCGACCAGTGTAGATCCAGATCAGCCTGTGCATCCGCACAGTCTGATCAGGATCTGCACTGTTCGCCATTCCATCAATGAAACACCCGTCATGCTTCTAACAAGCAACATAGATCCTTATCCGGCTACACAAGTATGCTATTTGATAAGGAACAAGACTCGCCACAAATCCTATAAACACTATTTCTCCAGTACATATTGTTGGTTCAGCTTCATGGACTGTGTTTATCTATGCATCATTTTATTTGATCATATTCCAAGGAGTTTGTGCTTTATTTTGTTAAGTCTTTGCATGCTGGGAAACTTGTGGGCTATAAATAGTTCAAAACTAGCGGACAAAAATTCATCATATTTTCTTTTATTTCTCCTTGTAAATATCATGAATATGTCTTGGAATTTCATTAGAATTGAGTCCTGAGGACTCAATTCTAATGAAATTCCAAGACATATTTACAGACAGAAATAAAAGATATAATCCAAATTTGTTTGGCGGATATTTTCGCCGCTAGCATGCAAAGAATTAAGTAGATGGCTACGGCCAGCATATCATGTCCACCATCTTCTTTTTTTGTCGTCTGCGGTTTATTTTCTATTTTCCATTTGTATCATCAAAAATATTCTGATTCTGAAGTGCTGTCAAACCATGTTTTTATTGAGAAATAAGGCAAGATATAAAACCAACAGCAGATGACAATTGTTGTGAGTAGCGGTCTAAGGGTTAAGAGTCAATCGGACTTAGCATTGGGGGGTTATTTGGTACTTAAAAACTTTTAACACAGAATTTACAAAAACTTTAACGTAAGTTTCAATGTTATTTGACCTTGATCTTGGGCATGAGGGCCGAATGCGTGGGCTATAGAATGAAAATATTGGATGTGATAAAAGAAGTACGCAAAGTTTCAAGTCAAACAGACTTTGGGTTGAGCAGATATTTAGTACAAATGCACAAATGCCTGACCCACGCCAATAAGAGCCACATACTAGTTCCATAAATAGGTTACTAACGTTAGAATTCTTTTTTAGTAACTTCCCTTGCAACAACTCCCGGGCCATCCTTGATGTTAGAATTGCCGGAATTTGTAGGTTTAACGTTGCTTAGTTTGTACGCAGCACCAATTGTAACGTCAATTGCCCTGTAATTGTAATTCAAAGTTAAATGACCTTTAAAATGCTGTATTATAAAGCTATTTAAAAGAACAGGGCCCGTTTCACTAAGCTTCATACAACTAAAATCGTTGTAAATGAAAAAGTATGATAGTCTTTAAATTTCACATTAACAATGTTTTCTTGTAAACAATTATTGGATTTACATTTATTGTGCATAAACTGCATATGCAGACTATGCTCTGACAGTAAATCCATCAATTGAAATTTCCAGACAATCCTAAATTTGCACTTACGAACATCTTAGTCATACAAAGAATAGTGAAACGGCCCCCTGTAGCCGATTTCATCACAATTGCAAAGTATACTTAATATCCAGCAAAAAAGTATGCAGAATTATTATACTGAATTTATTACATTATCACAGCCAAAATGGCTGTGATAATGTAATAAATTCAGTATAATAAAAATTAATAAATTTATCTTAAAATTGAAAATTTCTCCCTCAAAGTATACTTTGCTAGTAGAAAAGTATACTTTTGCAATGTTGGTGAAATCGGTCCCTTCTCTATACTGGCAGATACCGGTGTTGTTATACCCACTCACCTACGCCCGTGGTAATGCTAGAGCGGCGTTCCGTGCGCGTGGCCATGGGCAGATTTGACACCGCTGGCAGGTGTGTCGGAAGCCTATGTTCCTTCTTGCGGACTTTGTCCAATAACAGATGGTAGACGGCGCTGTGATGGTCGTACGCGGAATTTCTCACAGACTGCAAATGAGAACGGGGGCGGATAATTCAACATCAGGGCATGCGATAGAAAACTTCTTTTCAGAGCACATTCTCGAAATTTGATTGTAGACGACGCTGTGATGGTCACATTACAAATAACTCACAGACTGCAGATGAGTTGATAATTCAAATGACGGCCTGGGCTTATAAATATAAGGCTATTTTTCAAAGTACAGTCTCAAAATTCAAGGATTTTCACTGTAGAAAACACATACCTTGATTCCCAGTCTAACTGAAACACTGCCTGCCTACATTTGCAAACACGGTAGAGCCAGATGATCTGGCTCGTAACGAGCCATCTCATCCAGATCTACAGTATTTGTCAGTATAATTCAGAGTTACATGTATATAGTTTATTCAACTACCATTTTTAAATACCGGATATTTCCCCCGAGACATCTGGAAGTCCGATAAAGAAACGAGTGTGGAGCATGAGTTTCTTTGTCTGATTTACAGATGTCAAGGTAAATAGTTCTGGTATTTCAAAATGGAAATGGAATAAATTGTATAATACATGCTCTTCGAAAAATGTGAAATTTGCTCTTAGACCAGCTTATAATGTATGAATTGTTTCTTCGCTGGAAATGACGTCAAAACGTGACGTCAATTACTTGTTGCGAACATCTAGGTGGAAATATTTCCTTCAAGGAAATAAATCCTACCAGAATCACGGTAAATCACTGGGTAGCATCAACGATATAGACCAGTTCTTTAATCATATGAGATTACATGCTACTAGCATTTTAATCATACGAGATTACATGCTACTAGCATGTAATCTCGTATGATTAAAGAACTGGGTTGCCGTTTCACTAAACATCGTACGACTAAAATGTTCGTAAGTGTAAAATTATGATAGTCTGTAAATTGTACATCAACACTGTTTTCTTGTAAACAATTGATGGATTTACATTTATTGAGCATAGGCTGCATATGTAAATCCATTAATTGAGATTTCCAGACGATCCTAAATTTGCGCTTACGAACATTTTAGTCGTAAGAAGTTTAGTGAAACGGGCCCCTGGTCTATATCGATCTCTCTTGCAGACTATAAAGCCTATATTTGCACTGTAGATCCAGTATTTGTCCGCACATGTATTTTTCAGAGACTAGGGTTGATTTTCACTGTAGAAAACACCGACCTTTATCGTAGATTCTCTGTCGAGCTGATGCACGTTCTCCATATGTTGAATGACGGCCTCATTCAGCTCGTCGCCGGCGTTGTCGAGGACGGGCCGGTTGTATTCGAGGATGGCCGTGTGGAAGTCTGGCTCGCCGGGCACGCTCATCCAGTTGTGCTTGATGATCTGTTCCATCGTGTGCCGCTTCTTACAGTCCACCATCAACATGTGTTTGATCAGGTGCTCACATTCTACAGCAGTCGCAAACACAGCCGATTGAATTATGTATTTATGATGAATATTTATTTAATGGTGTTTAACCCTTTCACCCCTAAGTAACTGGAATGGATTTTGATGTGTTAATTTTGCAACAATTCAACCGTCACAAAATGATTTTCAGATTAGTCCATTTATGAATAGGGCGTGTTTTTTCTCTCAAAAATATTAAAATTACTTGCAAAAAGTGCAGAACATGATGAGACGTCTCGTCACGAGCTGGCTCATCTGGATCTACACTTTTTGCCAATACCACAATATAGGCCTGTGGTGTTGAAAGGGTTAAATGACACATTCAACCTTTATTGATTTACTCGGACCAATTGACAGGTACATTTCACAGCCCTTCCAGCACAGTGAAGAAAAAAAATAGGATTTTTTTCAAAAAAATATAGGACACTATATCTGGCCTCCCAACACCCCTTCTAGCCAGCCGCGTTCCACCACAAATCATTTATTTGTGCAAATAAGTAATTTACTTTAACTTATTACGTTAAAAAAGGGATTTTTGAATGAATTGGCACACATCATGGTACTACATAAATTAATTTTGTTGAAATGATGTCAACATCACATTAATAAATACTTATGGATGTCCTTTAATGCATTTAGTGCAACAAATTTAACAAAAAAGTTCTATTTTAACCCAAAAAAAAGCAACCTTTTGCTTACCCAAAATATATATAGGAATTATAGGAATTTTGCCCAAAATATAGGATATTATACGACATTTTGAAAAAGTCTGAAAAATATAGGAATTATAGGACCGCTGGAAGGGCTTATTTCAGTAGAGTAGAGTAGGTTGCAAGAGTTACCTTCGCAACTAGACACGCCCCCCCCCCCCCCACCAAATGCTGGATCCGCCCCCTGGTGTACCATGAACATACGATCCAGAAATGCATGTTTGAGGCGGTGAGTAAAGGAGGTGGGGTGATTGTGGAGAAGGAGGAACCTACAATGTACATACTCAACACGAAGTGTGTACAGAGTAGGTTACATGCAACCAGAGGTGGATGATGGTGATGATGGGTGTATGGGGTGGGGTTTGTTGTGTTCAAAACAAACTAGATTGGTCAGTAAGCGAGGCTTACGGAATAACCCCCGCGTGGGCCCAGGTACCCCTAAAATATGTAAAAATTTCCAAGTGTGTGGGCTTGTGACCTTGACTCTGGGATTAGCGTGAGCGGCATGAACGTGAATTTGTCACAGGGTGGTAGAGGTCCATTGGAGCAATGAGTGTGTGAAATGTGAAGCAGATCCGAGCAAGGAAATAGAAGTTATAACCGATTTCTCTGATGTTAAGTTTTGTAGAGACTACCGTATAACCTTGAATTAACACCCCAGGAGGCGTTACATTTTACAAAAGGGGGGGGGTTTATTAGCCAGTAAAAAAAAAAAAGGATTTAAGGATTATTTGTGTTTGAAATTGGCGGTCATTGGTAAACAAAAAATTTTAAATTTTATTTGGGTTTGGGGGGGGGGGGGGTGCGCGTTTATTAGTTTAAGGAGGGGGGCCTTAATTCGAGGTTATACGGTATGTATGTGACGTTGACCTCGAGAACAGCGGGGATTTGTCACAGCATAGAAAATATTAAGAAATTTTCAATGATATTGAAAAACGAAATATAGAAGTTATAACATATTTCTCTGATGTTAAGTTTTGTAAAGAGACGAAGTATGTGACCTTGACCTTGGGATCAGCGGGGGTTGGACAGTCGTAGATTTGTCACAGCATGATAGTACAACCTTAGAGGAATGCGCAAGTGAAATAATAAGAATTTTCAATGAAGGAAATAGAAGTTATAACTTATTTCTCTGATGTTAAGTTTTGTAAAGAGACTAAGTATTTGACCTTGACATTGGGATCAGCGGGGGTTGGACGGTCATGGATTTGGCACAGCATGGTATTAGAGCCTTACAGGAATGCATGTGTGAAATATTAAGAATTTTTGATGAAGGAAATATAAATTAGAACAATATTTCTCTAATGTTAAGTTTTGTAAAGAGACTAAGTATTTGACCTTGACCTTGGGATCAGCGGGGGTTGGATGGTCGTGGATTTGGCACAGCATGGTAGTAGAACGCTAGAGCGATGTTAGAACAATATTTCTCTGATGTTAAGTTTTGTAAAGAGACTAAGTATTTGACCTTGACCTTGGTATCAGCGGGGGTTGGATGGTCGTGGATTTGGCACAGCATGGTAGTAGAGCCTTACAGGAATGCATGTGTGAAATATTAAGCATTTTAGATGAAAGAAATAGAAGTTATAACATATTTCTCTGATGTTAAGTTTACGGACTAAGTATTTGACCTTGACCTTGGGATCTGCGGGGGTTGGACGGTCGTGGATTTGGCACAGCATGGTAGTAGAGCCATTACAGGAATGCATGTGTGAAATATTAAAGCATTTTAGATGAAAGAAATAGAAGTTATAACAATATTTCTCTGATGTTAAGTTTTACGGACTAAGTATTTGACCTTGGGATCTGCGGGGGTTTGGACGGTCGTGATTTGGCACAGCATGGTAGTAGAGCCTTACAGGAATGCATGTGTGAAATATTAAGCATTTTAGATGAAGGAAATAGAAGTTAGAACAATATTTCTCTGATGTTAAGTTTTGTAAAGAGACTAAGTATTTGACCTTGACCTTGGTATCAGCGGGGGTTGGATGGTCGTGGATTTGGCACAGCATGGTAGTAGAGCCTTACAGGAATGCATGTGTGAAATATCAAGCATTTTAGATGAAGGAAATAGAAGTTATAACAATATTTCTCTGATGTTAAGTTTATGGACGCACGGACGCACGGACGGACAACCTGACTCCAGTATACCCCCCCACAACTCATTGCGGGGGGTATAAATACACGTGTGTACAGTGTAGGCTAGAGACAGTTGGAGGCAGATCACATACACTTCAATGTGATATGCCAATATTGATGATGTTATGGCAAATATAGGTCAAACAGGGCCAATGAATGTGTCAGATTATATTTATGATTCTAACACAGGGATAAATCTATGGATAATTGTCATCACATTATATGGGTGCCCCAGGCTGAGAAAAGGGACTGTACTACAATCTGCGACGAGCGTAGCCTCAGATCAGCCTGCGCAGTCTGATCTGAGCGTATGCTGGTCACCAATCTACAATCTAATGACTGGCGCCTACACTTGTCACACATTTCCGAAGGGCATTTTTATCAGTCGGTCAATCTAAAAATAGGAAGGTGAAAATTACTTGTCATTAGGTGAAGACACAGGGGTATATTTTTGGATTAACGGCAGACAAAATGGACCTTATGCCATTACCAATTGGGACCAGTCAAGATTATGATCTTCGTCAACAAACACAGAATCAATTCACATTTGAATGTTTCCCAACTAAGGATTTTTTTAAATTAAATTTCAAGCTATTATATGCATGGATTTATCTGTGACAGAAAACCTGTAATTGTCAACTTACATTTACAATACACCGTGAAGAGAACACTGTAATCTATCGCATGAATTCTCCCACAGTCATTATAAATAAAATAAAAATTCATACGCAGATGCAAATGCCTCAAAAACCTTATAAAATACATTTTTGTCTGAAAGTGTTTAGAAATATAACAAATAGGATATTCCATCGTACATGATTGAATAGCTTGAAATAATACACGCGTGTATTATTTCACGCTATTCAAACATGTACGATGTAATATCCTCTATTTATTTTAAGAATAAAAGATACACTTATCAGACACAGTAGTTAGTATCTCTAGAGCTAACATCACGGGTGCCGAAACTTAAGATACGCACACACACACACTGATGCATGGTCAGTAAACATGGATGATAACTCACTGGAAAATTCGAAAATCAATAGGGTTCTTCCTCTTGCCATGATATACATGCATAGCAAATTTGGTTAAGATCCATCAAGTAGAACTTGTGTTATTGTGTGGACAAGGATACAAGAGCTTAAGTTATTGTGAGGACAAGTATACATAAAGCTGAAATTAACTAGAAATGTCGCCCCCGCTGGCAGCCAAAGAAAACGAGGCATATTTGATTATAAGCCATTTACGCGAGCGTTAAGGTTTCGAACGCACCAAGTCTGTGACCTTGATCCTGGGCTTAGCGGGGGTGGGACGAATGTGGATTTGTCACAGGGTGGCCGAGGCCCATTGGAGCAATGCATGTGTGAAATGTGAAGCAGATCCGAGCAAGGAAATTATAAGCCATTTACCCGAGCGTTAAGGTTTCGGGACGTACGGACGCCGGTAACACTATATGCCCCCCTCACCATTCGGTGGCGGGGTCATAAAAATGGCCGGCAATGGGGAGGTCACTCATCAGAAAGTTTTGAAAACAAGGCGATCACCGGGGATTGTCTCACCCACTAAATGAGGCGATCGCCACAAAGGTGAAGGTTACCAAGGTCAAGGTCACAATATGAGAAAGTACAAAATTATTGATAATAAGGTTATGGTCACAAAGGTCAAGGTTACACAAATGACACTGGGTAGATAGCCATCAAAGTGAAGCTATTGGTAAAGTTTGGTAATGATCAAGATATATTCAACATTTGGACATACACGTACATAAAAAATTATGGACACAAAAGTCAAGATCACCAAGGTGACGTGACGTTCAAGGACACCAGAATGACACTGGATAGAAATTTGGTAATGATATAATTAATTGATCAGGTGATATTCAACATTTGGATGTATGTCCAATATTGTTGACACCAAGGTCAAGGTCAGCTGAATTACCTAGGTAGACATACATTAATGTGAAGAAGCTGTTGATAAAGTTTGGAGATGATCTGCCTAACGAATCAAGAGATATTCAACGTTTGGATGTACGTCCAATATTATTGACATGGTCAAGGTCACCATGGTCACCCGAATGAGACACTGAGTGGATAGCCGTCAATGTGAGGAAGCTATTGGTGAATTTTGGTAATGAATCAGACGAACAACGGATCAGGGGTTATTCAACATTTGGAAGTATGTACAAAATTGACACAAAGTTTAAGGTCATCAAGGTGAAGGTCAATGTCACTCGATCGACAGTGGGTGGATAGCCATCAATGTTAGAAAGTTATTGATGAAATATGGCAATGATCCAATCAAGAGACATGGGAAACTTGGCTACCTCCAAAATTTACGTACCACAAAGGTTAAGGTTACCAAAGTCAAGGTCACCCGAATGACAGTGGGTAGATAGACATCAATGTGAGAATGTTATTGATTAAAAATTTGGTAATCCAGAGATATGGAAAATTTGGCTACGTTCGAAATTTACGTCTCATAAATGTTAAGGTCAACAAGATGAAGGTCACCCAAATGACAGTGGGTGGATAGATATCAATGTGAAAAAGCTGTTGATGAAATTTGGTAACGTCCATAATTTACGTCCCAAATTGTTGACAACACCGACTACGACGCCGGAATTGTGACCGCTACATGTATGTCTCACTTTCCACTATTGTGGGGGAAACAGTAAAGCAGGTTCTTTCTGTTGCCATTATAACAAGAGCTGTAGGAAAACAGCATAGCTCGACTACGAGGGTTGTCGATGTACACATAGCTTGACAAACAAGGTGGCTGCGGCCTGCATAAAAACCTTAACCAAGGTTGACTAAAAAACTTAACCAAGGGAAATTAAGTAAGTAATTCAAGGTTAAATGTAGGTCAATGACAGATATAGGTCAGGGGTTATTGTTGTACATCACTATGAGATGAAGTTTTCCAAGTATGGTTGCTGTAGGCCCAGGAGTATTCCATATACAAGGTTGACTAAAAACCTTAACCAAGGGGAAATAACTAAGTAATCCAAGGATAAAAGTAGGTCAAGGTCAAATATAGGTCAGGGATTATTGATGTACATCACTAGGAGATGAAGTTGTCCAAGTATGGTTGATGTAGGCCCAGAAGTATTCCATATACAAGCTTGACTATAAAGATTAACCAAGTAATTCAAGGTTAAATGTAGGTGAAGGTAAAATATAGGTCAGGGGTTATTGATGTACATCCCTATGAGAAAAAGTTATCCAAGTATGGTGTCTGTATGCACAATAGTATTCCATATACAAGCTTGACTAAAAACCTTAACCAAGGTTGACTAAAAACCTTAACCAAGGGGAATTAACTAATTAATTCAAGGTTAAATGTAGGTCAAGGTGAACTATAGGTCAGGGGTTGTTGATGTACATCACTAGGAGATGAAGTTGTCCAAGTATGGTTGGTGTAGGGCCAGGATTATTCCATCTACAAGCTTGACTAAAAACCTTAACCAAAGAGAATTAACTAAGTAATTCAAGAGGAAATGTGGGTGAAGGTCAAATATAGATCAGGGGTTATTGATGTACATCCCTATGAGAAAAGGTTGTCCAAGTATGGTGTCTGTATGCACAATAGTATTCCATGTACAAGCTTCAGTAAAAAGCTTAACCAAGGTTGACTAAAAACCTTAACCAAGGGGAATTAAGTAAGTAATTCAAGAGAAAATATAGGTCAAGGTGAAATATATATCAGGGGTTGTTGATGTACATCACTAGGAGATGAAGTTGTCCAAGTATGGTGGGTGTAGGGCCAGTAGTATTCCATATACAAGCTTGACTAAAAACCTTAACCAAGGGGAATTAACTAAGTTATTCAAGAGGAAATGTAGGTCAAGGTCAAATATAGATCAGGGATTATTGATGTACATCGCTATGAGAAAAGGTTGTCCAAGTATGGTGTATGTATGCACAATAGTATTCCATGTAGAAAGCTTCACTAAAACCTTAACCAAGGGGAATTAACTAAGTAATTCAAGGTTAAATGTAGGTCAAGGTCAAATATAGGTCAGGGGTTGTTGATTTACATCACTAGGAGATAAAGTTGTCCAAGTATGGTTGGTGTAGGGCCAGGAGTATTCCATCTACAAGCTTGACTAAAAACCTTAACCAAAGAGAATTAACATCGTAATTCAAGAGGAAATGTAGGTCAAGGTCAAATATAGATCAGGGGTTATTGATGTACATCCCTAGGAGATGAAGTTGTCCAAGTATGGTGGGTGTAGGGCCAGGAGTATTCCATATACAAGCTTGACTAAAAACCTTAACCAAGGTGTGTTAACTAAGTCATTCAAGAGGAAATGTAGGTCAATGTCAAATATAGATCAGGGGTTATTGATGTACATACATATGAGAAAAGGTTGTCCAAGTATGGTGTCTGTATGCACAATAGTATTCCATGTACAAGCTTGACTAAAAACCTTAACCAAGGTTGACTAAAAGCCTTAACCAAGGGGAATTAACTAAGTAATTCAAGAGGAAATGTAGGTCAAGGTCAAATATAGATCAGGGGTGATTGATGTACATCCATATGAGAAAAGGTTGTCCAAGTATGGTGTCTGTATGCACAATAGTGTTCCATGTACAAGCTTGACTAAAAACCTTAACCAAGGTTGACTAAAAACCTTAACCAAGGGGAATTAACTAAGCAATTCAAGAGGAAATGTAGGTCAAGGTCAAATATAGATCAGGGGTTATTGATGTACATCACTAGGAGATGAAGTTGTCCAAGTATGGTGTGTGTAAGGCCAGTAGTATTCCATATACAAGGTTGACTAAAAACCTTAACCAAGGCGTGACGTGACGGTGACGCCGACGCCGACGCCAGGGTGACAACATAAGCTCTACTTATTCTTCGAATAGTCAAGCTAAAAATGTATAGCGAAATGTGGTTAAGATATGTCAAGTAGAATTTGAGTTATTGAGTTAACAATAGGCTTCTTCGTCTTGCCGTAATCATCATGTGTACCGCATTTGTTTACAATCGGTGATGTAGAACTTGCGGTGTCGCGCCTGCCGAGGCATTTGACCGTGAACATTACAAGTAAATAAATTACCTTGACCTTCAGAATTTGGATGTGGGGGTGTGCATAATGAAGCATCATCCGTAGACAAACATTGATGTGAAATATTATCAATGTCTGGAAAGGGGTTAAAGAGATATTGTGAACAAACAATAACTTAACGCATTTCTGTTACAAATCCGGTGAACATTACAAGTAAATAAATGACCTTGACCTTCAGAATTTGGATGTGGGGGTGTGCGTAATGAAGCATCATCCGTAGACAAACATTGATATGAAATATTATCAATGTCTGGCAAGGGGTTAAAGAGATATTGTGAAAAAACAATAACTTTAACGCATTTCTGTTACAAAACCGGTGAACATTACAAGTAAATAAATGACCTTGACCTTGAGAATTTGGATGTGGGGGTGTGCGTAATGAAGCATCATCCCTAGACAAACATTGATGTGAAATATTATCAAAGTCTGGCAAGGGGTTAAAGAGATATTGTGAAAAAACAATAACTTTAACGTATTTCTGTTACAAAACCGGTGAGCATTACAAGTATATAAATAACCTTGACCTTGATAATTTGGATGTGGGGGTGTGCGTAATGAAGCATCATCCCATGACAAACATTGATGTGAAATATTATCAATGTCTGGCAAGGGGTTAAAGAGATATTGTGAAAAACAATAACTTATAACGCATTTCTGTTACAAAACCGGTGAACATTACAAGGAAATAAATGACCTTGACCTTCAAAATTTGGATGTGGGGGTGTGCGTAATGAAGCATCATCCCTAGACAAACATTGATGTGAAATATTATCAATGTCTGGCAAGGAGTTAAAGAGATATTGTGAAAAAACAATAACTTTAACGCATTTGCCTTACAAGGGGAGATAAGTCATCAGAAATTGTTCAAATTCAAATTCGTCTTGCCGTGATAAACATGTATACCAAATTTGGTTATGATCGGTGAAGTAGAACTTGAGTTATTGCGTGGACAAAGATTCAGAGTGCGAAAATTAAAAATGGCCGCCAAGGGGAGATAAGTCATCGGATATTTTTCAAAATCAATAGGCTTCTTCGTCTTGCCGTGATAAACATGTATACCGAATTTGGTAGAACTCTAGTTATTGCGTGGACAAGCTGCGCCCGCCCGCCCGTACAAGGTGAATACATAATACGTCCCGTTTACGTTTTTTTCAAACGGTCGTATAATAAATAAAATATTTAATGTTATGGCAGTAGCTCAGGTTATACAGTAATTAGGCCGTACAAAGTTTCTCTGTTAACCCTTTCCCTGATAGAGACGACTTTTGACGCCTCTGCAGAAGATGTCTTTTGAAAACATTGTGGGAAAAGGAGAATTTGCTTGTAACAAGCAATTTCTCCTTTTCCCACAATGTTTTCTACTCTATCAGATAATTTAACCATCATTTGACCCAGCATTTGATTCTTTTATTCAGATGTTTTCGATTTGGATGAGTCGAAATATCGCAAAACAGGGAAAGGGTTAAGTACGTTCTGTGAAAAACCAAACAAACTCTGTATGCTACTTGAAACTATGTAGTGGTGAAGTAATATGAAAACTGATTGGGGACTTGTGCATGTTTATATCCGTTCATGAATTTACACTTAATAAGTTTAATTTGAGTATTTTCTTCTTATTTTTTCCTAAAGTTTGATGGTCATTTTCAAGACCTTTTTTGTTTTTACCGGATACGTAGGTAGATTTTGGCCATCTGGGTGGACGCTTAACAGAGAAAAATAATGGCTTGGCCTTAGGGTGAATCAGTGCTGTACAAATGTTCCACTGTGAATTAGATAAATTAGCAACCCATGACACGACTGTGTGATCTGCGATCAAGAACACACATTTAGGGATGTTTTGTGGGTGTGCGGTTTAGAGAGGTTCCACAGTACGTACCTGTTGACATGAAGAAAGGAACCCGGAACTTGCCACTGAGGACGCGAGCCCGTAAACTTGGCAGTGTGGACCCGTCGAAGGGCAGAGCACCACAGACTAGCACATATAGCACCACACCCATACTCTGTGGAGGGAAAATATGAAATGTATTTGTGAACTGGACAGAGTGGGTCCATCAAAGAGCAGAGCACCACGGACTAGCACATATCATGACCCCCGGCCCCGGCCCCGCCCATTTAAGACCCTGGGGCCACCATTTTAATAAATCTGAAACAGCATTGACTATCGCTGTTGAAAATAAGTCCTCAGTGACCTTGACTTCGGACGATCGGACGTGGGTCGTGTGCAAAACAAAGCACCATCCCTAGACACACATTGTGGCCAAATATTATCAAATCGGTAAAGTTATTGAACTATAAAATGTGTTCAGAGAACAAAATTCCAAGTCCAAAAGGGGAGATAATCCATGGCTCAGTGTCAAAGTAAAAGTAGAAATTGACTTTGTGCATCTACACACCATACAGAAGCTACATACAGAAGCTACATACCAAGCATCAAGCCTCCAGCTATTACGGATTAGAAGTTTTACAAGTTACAAGGCAAAATGGTGAAATGCTTAGTTGAAAAGGGGGAGATAATCCATGACCCGAGGGTTGAATAAAAAATCTAAATAAGCTATGTGTATCTACTCATCATAAGGAAGCTACATATTAAGTTTCAGGTCTGTAGCTATTACGGTTTAAATGTTTTACGAGTTACAAAGCAAAAATGGGAAATTCTAAATCAATAAGGAGGAGATAATCTATGACCCGGGGGTCGAATCAAAAATCAAAATAAACGTTGCGCATCTACTCATCAAAAGGAAGCTACATACCAAGTTTCAGGTCTGTAGCTAGTTCGGTTTAAAAGTTTTACGAGTTACAAGGTTGGTGACGGACAGACGGACAAGGGTAACACTAAACGACCTCTCCACTATCGTGGTGTGGCATAAAAATAAAAGGTGTTACTAACATAAGTACGTACGCATGCACATACATGGACTAGCGATAACCCTGTTGCCTATGGGCGAGGGATAACAAACACGTACCCATATATCGACCTCAGGAGCGTCGTACTCCTTGCCCTCAAACAGTTCGGGTGCGGCATAGGGCGGGCTGCCACACCACGTCTTTAATTTCTTGTCTGGGGAGAACGTGTTACTGAAGCCGAAATCTGCAACGGCACCAAGAGGTGAAATTAGAATAACCTGATCTGATGTCTGGTCCTCACCACACCAGAGGCACTTAGACCCACTCGCTAAAAGTAATAGGATTAGTAATAATCTCAACTACTTTTGTAAGTGGTATGAATAGTTTCCACTATCATGTACCAGAAAGCCAACAAGAGCTGTAGGAGAACAGCATAGCTCGACTACGAGGGTTGTCGATGTACACATAGCTTGACAAACAAGGTGGCCGCGGCCTACATAAAAACCTTAACCAAGGTTGACTAAAAACCTAAACCAAGGGAAATTAAGTAAGTAATTCAAGGTTAAATGTAGGTCAATGTGGCCGCGGCCTGCATAAAAACCTTAACCAAGGTTGACTAAAAACCTTAACGAAGGGAAATTAAGTAAGTAATTCAAGGTTAAATGTAGGTCAATGTCAGTATAGGTCAGGGGTTATTGATGTACATCACTAGGAGATGAAGTTTTTCCAAGTATGGTTGCTGTAGGCCCAGGAATATTCCATATACAAGCTTGACTAAAAACCTTAACCAAGGGGAAATAAGAAAGTAATCCAAGGATAAAAGTAGGTCAAGGTCAAATATAGGTCAGGGATTATTGATGTACATCACTAGGAGATGAAGTTGTCCAAGTATGGTTGGTGTAGGGCCAGGAGTATTGCATCTACAAGCTTGACTAAAAACCTTAACCAAGGAGAATTAAGTAAGTAATTCAAGAGGAAATGTAGGTCAAGGTCAAATATAGAGCAGGGGTTATTGATCAGGGCTGTACAAATTGATTTTTTAGCCACTTGTCCCGACAAGTGACTTGACAAAAGTTACTTGCTCGGCAAGTAATTTTGAAAAAGTGACTTGTCCTCGTAAGATTTCTTATACGAAACTGTCCCAAAACAAAAACTATTATCATAGTTGTTAAATATAA
The DNA here is from genome assembly GCA_029237695.1 of Conchocele bisecta. Classification (NCBI taxonomy): domain Eukaryota; kingdom Metazoa; phylum Mollusca; class Bivalvia; order Lucinida; family Thyasiridae; genus Conchocele; species Conchocele bisecta. The sequence continues at coordinate 61,517,627 of CM055270.1, read as the reverse complement.
TACAATTGAGCACTTGGCACATATACATATTATATTAAATATCTATAATAATAAACATTGTATAGTACATATTTATTCTTGTGGTCTTTTGTCACTGTGCCACCGCGGACATAACGTTGCGACAAGTGCATACTCAAAACACATTTATCGACAATAATAAAACATAAAAATCGTTCCCTAAAATAATGAGAATCGTCTCGCATTTTCGCGATCTCGCCTTTCGCTTTTGAAAAATTCGGATTAGTTTTGCTCATGCATCATGTGCATGTGCGGCGTGTTTGCAAAACGCGAGATTGAATATGATAGAATTTCGCGTTTTCGTCTCCAAAGCTCGAAAAAGCGAGGTTGCCACATGTCCCTAATACGACACGTAACATTGTTCTTAGGAGACGATTCTCATGTGTTGTAAAAACATTTTTACGTTTTTATTAAGAAATATAACACATGTGGACGAACATCTATATTTCTTGACAACAAAAACATAATTTGACACAAAATGATACTCGTCTTGGAGGGGACGATTCTTAATGTTGCTGCCCAATAACACGTTTATTGAGCAAAAAAAAACCATATTTCGATACGTGTTATTGGTTAGGCTACTGCATCGCATCGTCGACCTATACACAAGATCGTGAAAACGCGAGACCAAATCGCGAGGCGAAAACGTGAGATTCTATTGTATTCATTCTCGCGTTTTCGCCTGGCTATCTCGCGTTTTCGAGACCGCGATGTCGCGTTTTCGCCTCGGTCTTTTCACAATGTCGCCTTCCACTTTTGGAAATACATTTGTTCAAGTCATTATGCAGGCCTGTAGCCTGGGGGGGGGGGGGGATCGGAGCGGTCGGACGACGCCCCCCCCCCCTCGAGGTCCAATTTTTCAGGAAAAAAAATCGGGTATGGAAGGTCACAGTTAGAAGCTCGCTCACGTCATCGCATAGCCGATGAATTGATAATTAAGCATTAGCTTGTGGAATTTCACATTTGTTTGATTTTTTGATAAAACCAAGATTTGGCAGCACATGAGAATCGTTTCCTAAGACGATTCTCAAATGTTGTCAAAATATGTTTTTGTAAAGAAATATCAATGTATTCGGGTTCTTTTCACATTTGTCCGATGTCTTAATAAAACATGTTTTGGCAACACATGAGAATTGTCTCCTTAGACGATTCTAATATTTTGTAAAAAGAATTGTCACATTTGTTTGATTTCTTAGACCGTACAAACAATTGACAAATTCAGAAATCCACAACTTAATTTGTGTTTCTCGAGTCGGGTTTCATGATGGCGAGGAAATACGATCGATTACACACCGTGAAAATCTTGTTGGAACGTAAATGTCAATTGTCGCGTAGGCCATTTCAGTTTACCGTGCGTTACGTCAGCTGTTATTCTAAGTACGTATGGTCGCTCGTTAGGAGCATTTCTTTCCTTCGTTTATAAGGTATGGGTTGTGACCTAGGGCTTAGAACACCGACTTCCAATCTGGAGGTTGTGGGTTCAAACATCACCTTGGGAATCAAACATACCTTCATAGTATGTCCATCCCATTCAATTTCACTTTTTTTTCGTTTATATGCCGCGTAGAAACGATAATTTAAATTAAGAACCTTAAATTCCATTTCCACCCCGTGAAGGAACATACATTTATTTCTCTAAAGTTAGGTCTCTTGGCCTGTCGACGCAGTGAGACGAAAACGTTAACATACATAAAATAAATCAATAACCATCGATCGCCGCAGAATATTTTCGCTAATTCACTAATTACTTTCAAATTTGATTAAATTAATATAATCAGGGTCGCTGTAGATTGCTATATCACTTTATTGCGATACACAGGTACTGTGTAATACAGTAACTGCGAATCGCCAGGACGCCCGCAGCGTTATCGATCGATAAAGTGGTCAGTTTTGGGATTAAGTTTATGACAGTCCGGTTCCAAAAAACGGGCTTGTGGCGGGACGTTCTAACAGAAAATAGTGACTTGCCCGGGACTAAATTCCAGCATAGAGGCACTTGCCCGAGATTAAAACCGACTTGTCCCGGGCGTCGGGCGTGCCAATTTGTACAGCCCTGCTGATGTACATCGCTATTAGAAAAGGTTGTCCAAGTATGGTGTTAGTATGCACAATAGTATTCCATGTACAAGCTTGACTAAAAACCTTAACCAAGTGGAATTAACTAAGTAATTCAAAGTTAAATGTAGGTCAAGGTCAAATATAGGTCAGTGGTTGTTGATGTACATCACTAGGAGATGAAGTTGTCCAAGTATGGTGGGTGTAGGGCCAGGAATATTGCATATACAAGCTAGACTAAAAACCTTAAACAAGGGGAATTAAGTAAGTAATTGAAGAGGAAATGTAGGTCAATGTCAAATAGATCAGAGGTTATTGATGTACATCCCTATGAGAAAAGGTTGTCCAAGTATGGTGTCTGTATGCACTCTAGTATTCCATGTACAAGCGTGACTAAAAACCTTAACCAAGGTTGACTAAAAACCTTAACCAAGGGGAATTAACTATGTAATTCAAGGTTAAATGTAGGTCAAGGTCAAATATAGGTCAGGGGTTGCTGATGTACATCACTAGGAGATGAAGTTGTCCAAGTATGGTGGGTGTAGGGCCAGGAGTATTCCATATACAAGCTTGACTAAAAACCGTAACCAAGGGGAATTAACATAAGTAATTGAAGAGGAAATGTAGGTCAAGGTCAAATATAGATCAGGGGTGATTGATGTACATCCCTATGAGAAAAGGTTGTCCAAGTATGGTGTCTGTATGCACAATAGTATTCCATGTACAAGCTTGACTAAAAACCTTAACCAAGGTTGACTAAAAACCTTAACCAAAGGGAATTAACTAAGTAATTCAAGGTTAAATGTAGGTGAAGGTCAAATATAGGTCAGTGGTTGTTGATGTACATCACTAGGAGATGAAGTTGTCCAAGTATGGTGGGTGTAGGGCCAGGACTAAAAACCTTAACCAAGGGGAATTAACTAAGTAATTCAAGAGGAAATGTAGGTGAAGGTCAAATATAGATCAGGTGTACATCACTAGGAGATGAAGTTGTGCAAGTATGGTGGGTGTAGGGCCAGTAGTATTGCATATACAAGCTTGACTAAAAACCTTAACCAAGGCGTGACGGTGACGGTGACGCCGACGCCGGGGTGACAACATAAGCTCTACTTATTCTTCGTATAGTCGAGCTAAAAATGTAGCTGAGGACCGAACTGGGGATATCAGGATTCCAGTAAGAATGAATCCCATAGTTAAATTATCCTTTGCATGTTCCCAACCAACTGCGAGCATTATGTTTTTAACCCTTAGACCACAACTCACAACAACTGTCGTCTGCTGTTTGCTTTTATATCTTGCCTTATTTCTCAATAAAAACATGGTTTGACAGCACTTCAGATTCATTTCCAATGGAAATGATTCTGAAGTGCTATCAAAGCATGTTGTACATTATTCTAAAGTGCTGTCAAAGCATGTTTTTCATGATAAAAATAGAAAATAAACAGCAGACGACCAAAAAAAGAAGATAGCGGTGTAAGGGTTAATATATAGATGTCATAAAACTGTCATGGCCATTTTATGCAATAAAGTCTTGTATGTTTACATGAAGTACAAGTGCTGAGCTTACCAGCGATTTTAATATTGAGGCCGGCGTCTAGAAGCAGGTTCTCTGCCTTCAGATCTCGGTGCACCACTTGTCGACAATGGCAGTACGCTACTGCAGCCACGATCTGTCGGAACTTCTTCCGAGCCTCCTTCTCATTCATTCGTCCATGTGCAACCAGGTGATCTGCAAAACAAATAGGCTCGTGCGTAGATTTAACCATTTCATTAATCGAAAAATTGGTGATTTTCAAAATCGTGAAAATAATGACAAATACTGCAGACCCTGATGAGACGGCTCATTACGAACCGGCTCATCTGGACCTGCAATCAGGGCTCCAGATAAGGAATTAGTAATTGAGTATTGTCATTCAATCATTCCTGAAACAATTGGGTATTTCAAAATTTTATTTGGGTAAAATAAAATCACACTGCTGTTTACATATCAGCAGACAGCAATTATTGAATAGCTGCTTCTAAATGAAAACATGTCTTGGCATTTCATTAGAATTGTCTCCTTGAAGACAATTCTAATGAAATACCAAGATTTGTTTTCATGGGAAAATATACCATAAATTTTTCATTACTTTTTGATACTCACTACTTCTGATTTCAATTGGGTTTTTTGGCAATTTTAATTGGGTATTTACGCAAATACGCAGCTTATTTGGAGCTCTGTGCAATGTTTACAAAGCATTCAATATTTATCATCTGTAGAGTTGAAAGGGTTAATGCTGTATTGTATATGATATTTTTTTTATTTTAAAAATCTATAATATCTTGTGAAAAATTGTGAAAATGCCGTCAAAAGTTGACGATGATTTTAGAGCACATGCATTTCAAGTCTAGTGTGTAGGAGATTTTTGCTTTATCGTACGAGAATATATGGGACAGGGCTCCAGATAAGCTGCGTATTTGCTTAAATACCCATTTAAAATTGCCAAAAACCCAATTGAAATCAGAAGTAGCGAGTATCAAAAAGCAATACAAATTTTGTGGTACCTTTATCATGCTGCAGAAAACAATAAACAGACCACAACTAGATTGGTCAGTAAGCGAGGCTTACGGAATACCTCCCGCGTGGGCCCAGGTACCCCTAAATTTGTAAAAAAAAAATCCAAGTGTGTGGACTTGTGACCTTGACTTTGGGCTTAGCGGGGGCGGCACGAACATGAATTAGTCACAGAGTGGTAGAGGTCCATTGGAGCAATGTGTGTGTGAAATGTGAAGCATATCCGAGCAAGGAAATAGAAGTTATAACTTATTTCTCTGATGTTAAGTTTTGTAAAGAGACCAAGTATTTGACCTTGACTTTGGGATCAGCGGGGTAGGTCTTACAGGAATGCATGTGTGAAATATTAAGCATTTTAGATGAAGGAAATAGAAGTTATAACAATATTTCTCTGATGTTAATTTTAGTGACGGACGGACGGGGGTATAATAAACAGACCACAAATATAGCATCTTAGTTTCTTATTTTCCATGAAAACATGCAGCATGTGTGTAATATTAAGCATTTTCGATGAAGGAAATAGAAGTTATAACAATATTTCTCTGATGTTAAGTTTTGTAAAGGGACTAAGTATTTGACCTTAACCTTGGGATCAGCGGGGGTTGGATGGTCGTGGATTTGGCACAGCATGGTAGTAGAGCAATTTAGATGAAGGAAATAGAAGTTATAACATATTTCTCTGATGTTAAGTTTTGTAAGAGACTAAGTATTTGACCTTGACCTTGGGATCAGCGGGGGTTGGACAGTCATGGATTTGGCACAGCATGGTAGTAGAGCCTTACAGGAATGCATGTGTGAAATATTAAGCATTTTGGATGAAGGAAATAGAAGTTATAACAATATTTCTATGATGTTAAGTTTTGTAAAGAGACTAAGTATTTGACCTTGACCTTGGAATTAGCGGGGGTTGGAAGGTCGTGGATTTGGCACAGCATGGTAGTAGAGCCTTACAGGAATCCATGTATGAAATATTAAGCATTTTAGATGAAGGAAACAGAAGTTATAACATATTTCTCTGATGTTAAGTTTTGTAAAGAGACTAAGTATTTGTCCTTAACCTTGGGATCAGCGGGGGTTGGACGGTCGTGGATTTGGCACAGTATGGTAGCAGAGCCTTACAGGAATTCATGTATGAAATATTAAGAATTTAGATGAAGGAAATAGAAGTTATAACATATTTCTCTGATGTTAAGTTTTGTAAATATTTCTTTCTCTGATGTTGATGTTAAGTTTTGTAAATATTTCTCTGATGTTAAGTTTTGTAAAGAAATTAAGTATTTGACCTTGACCTTGGAATCAGCGGGGGTTGGACAGTCATGGATTTGGCACAGCATGGTAGTAGAGCCTTACAGGAATGCATGTGTGAAATATTAAGCATTTTGGACGAAGGAAGTAGAAGTTATAACAATATTTCTCTGATGTTAAGTTTTGTAAAGATACTAAGTATTTGACCTTGACCTTGGGATCAGCGGAGGTTGGACGGTCGTGGATTTGGCACAGCTCCATGTATAGTAGAAGGCTTACAGGAATGCATGTGTATTTCGCAAATAGTTGAAGAAATATTGGTAGTGAAAGAAATAGATGTTATAACAATATTTCTCTGATGTTATGTTTAGTGACGGACAGACGGACGTTCCTACAAATGGATACTTATGTGACTACATGTAACCTAACCTTTTCCTTTGTTCATCCCTATTGTTCTGTAGCCACATAAACCCATTTTCAGCCACATAAAATTACGGAAAAATAGAATATTACATAACCTATTGTTCTCCTAGCCACATATGTATCCATTTGTAGGACGGACGGATGGACGGACGGACAACCTGACTCCAGTATACCCACCCACAACTCGTTGCGGGGGGTATAAATATAGCATATTTTTCTTATTTTCCATGGAGACAAATCTTGGTATTTCATTAGAATTGTCTCCAAGGAGAAAATTCTAATGAAATTCCAAGATCTGTTTTCATTTTGAAGCAAACTATTCAATAATTATGGTCTGTTGATGTGTAAACAGTAGAGTGATTTTATTTTACCCAATTAAAATATTGAAATACCCAATTGCTTCAGAAATGATGGAGTAACAATACTCAATTACTAATTCCTTATCTGGAGCCCTGTGGGACAAACTCATGTGACCGTTAACATGACCTTTTTGATCTTCACAAGGTCGGTGAATCACTTTGTTTACAGTCAAGTATGCCAAGCGGAAATATCCATGTTTTACAAACATATTGTCTAGTTTACGGTTAATTTGACATCATTTTAACATACCAGTACTGGTACATTGTAAATAAAGTGTCTCACCCACTAAACAAGACAATCACCACGATGGCCAAGGTCACAATATGAGGAAGTCCAAAATTGATACAAAGGTCATGGTAACCAAAGCCAATGTCACACAAAGGACACTGGGTGGATAGCCATCAAAGTGAGGAAGCTATTGGTGCAGTTTGGTAATGATCCAACTGACGAATCAGGAGATATTCAACATTTGGACGTACATACAAAAGTATTGACACAAAAGTGAAGGTCACAAAGGTGGGAGTCAAGGTCACCAGAATGACACTGGATAGATAGCTATCAATGTGAGGAAGCTATTTATGAATATTGGTAATGATATGACTAATGAGTAATGGAGATATTCAACATTTGGACGTATGTCCAAAATTGTTAACACCAAGGTGAAGTTCACCAAGGTCAAGGTCAGCCGAATTACACTGGTAGATATCCATCAATATTCAACATTTGGATGTATGTCCAAAATTATTGACATGAAGGTCAAGGTCGCCATGGTCACGGCCACTCAAATTAGATACTGGGTGGATAGCCATCGATGTGAGGAAGCTATTGATGAAGTTTGATAAAGGAATTGCCTAATCGATTAGGAGGAGAACATTTAGACCTATGTACAAAATTATTGACACAAAGGTTAAGGTCACCAAGGTGAATGACACTCGAATGACAGTTGGTAGATAGCCATCAATATGAGAAAGCTATTGATGGAATGTGGTAATGATCTGACTAACTAATCTGATTAAGAGATATGGGAAATTTGGCTACATCCAAAATTTACGTCCCATAAAGGTTAAGGTCACCAAGGTGAAGGTCAAGCTCACCCGATGACAGTGGATGGATAGCCATCAATGTGAGAAAGCTATTGATGAAATTTGATAATGATCCTACTAACAGATCAAGAGAAATATGGGCAATTTGACTACATCCAAAATTTACATCCCACAAAGGTTAAGCTCACCAAAGTGAAAGTCACACGAATGACAGTGGGTGCATCGCCATCAATGTACAAAAGCTATTGATGAAATTTGGTAATGATCCGACTAACGGATCAAGAGATATGGGAAATTTGGCTACGTCCAAAATTTACATCCCACACAGGTTAAGGTCACAAAGGTGATGGTCACGCAAATGACACTGGGTGGATAGCTATCAATGTGAGGAAGCTATTGATGAAATTTGGTAATGATCTGACTAACGGATCAAGAGACATGGGAAATTGGCTACGTCCACAATTTACACCGCACAAAAGTTAAGCCGTTAATAAATACACCCAATTTCAATAAATCTTGTGACAATTGGATTGGTCAGTCAGTTCCAGTTTAACCCTTAGACCGCTACTCACAACAATTGTCGTCTGCTGTTGCTTCTATATCTTGCCTTATTTCCCAATAAAAACATGGTTTGACAGCACTTCAGAATCATTTCCATTGATTCTGAAGTGCTGTCAAAGCATGTTGTAAATTATTCTAAAGTGCTGTCAAAGCATGTTTTTGATGATAAAAATGGAAAATAGAAAAACAGAAGACAACAAAAAAATATGATCGTGGTCTAAGAGTTAAGAGTTAATTAGAGTTGAAATAAATTCAAGTAGTGCCAGAATATATGGTGACATAACCCAGCATTTAACCACTAGGGCTACAAGGCTTTCACCCAGGATTGCTCCACCCTGCACAACTTTATCGGGTGTTATCCCTTTTCCATTTTTATTATTTCTCAACAGAAGTAAACGTTGTGACCACTCATTTGAACCGTCTCAACGAGATGGTTCAAATAGCGGTCACCACATGTAGCTCTGATGAGAAATATTTAGAATTTGTTACAATAAAGAGGTGTATTCTCAGATTGGACTTACCAAATATTTCACCCCCACTCGCATACTCTGTGACTAGATACAGCATCCGTTCCGTTTCCATAACCTGAAAACACATTCATTATTAATTAAATAGACATGTTTCATGCCAGTCCTAAATTATTTTTTCAAACACCAATATGTACAATTAAAGGTACATGCCCAGTCAATAGACACAAACTGTTCTTTATAGGAATTAAATAAGTGTATAATTGTGTCACTATTCCACCAGTTCTAAATATTACGAGTGCCCACTATACAGATATAATCATTTAGTAATGTTTATTTTACTGATAGTGACGTGCGGTGGTATCAAGCTATTTTCATATGCAAATGAGGCATGCTATTTTGAAATTATTTATACTAATTAAATACGTCACCTCAAGAAATAATATTTTCGACAGATTATAAGTATGATCATAGCACATCAAAAAATAAATACAGAGAATAAATAGTAATGTCCGTTAACATCTTAAGGAAACACGGTTATCACCCTGACATCAATGTGGAAAGTTACGTCTGATATAAAATGTATAATAATGCCAATCAATATGTGGGGCAATAGAGTTTGAATGTTTATTTTGCCAGAAAATGACTCGGATGATGTCTCTGATATAAAGAACATTGTGTGCCTACTGAGTGGGCAGGTACCTTTAATTTAAATAGTATTTTATTTCATTTTGGATAAGCACATGTCATATGATATATACAGTAATAATTCCAGCACAAAAAAATATTTACACAATTCCCTAACATTTGATTGGCCCGTAGCAAGTCTCTGTCCAAAATTTATATCCCAGTAAACTCCCACACCAAACTACTTTCTGTAACCGTGAGGCGCAGTTAAAATCATTCTTAAGAAAACGAAAAACACATTTTCTTGATGAATTTATGTCAAATGCTGGAATTCGTCCAGTATTCCCGCGACTTTTCCAAGTTTATACCCCGATAAATTCCACAAAAAGGCCATTCATTCCTATAGTATTGAAGGATTGAGGAGAAAGAAAAAATGCTTGTATACCTTTTTCCAATATCAAGGTGTGGCCTAGTAGCAAAGTATACTTTGAGGGAGAAATTTTCAATTTTATGATAAATTTATTAATTTTTATTATGCTGAATTTATTACATTATCACAGCCAATTTGGCTGTGATAATGTAATAAATTCAGTATAATAATTCTGCATACTTTTAATCATGAAATATATGCATTTGTTAGTTCTATATGAAATAATGCATTTCAGGAAAAATAAATGATTACTCCCTCAAAGTATACTTTGCAATGTTGATGAAATAGGCTACTGGTTTCCGAACGTTCAATTGACCTTCCATGTTTTTTTTTTTAAGATGTGTTCCGTAGATTTCCTTTAATAACTTTCTGATGGAATGACATATTTTTATGAAATATACAACAGCAAATGCGGTACACGTTGCCCTTTATTGTATTGGCGGCTTTAATCTCATAATGCTGTCATTTTGACGAAGAATCGGTTACCGTAAATGTAAACAAGAATTCCGTCACGGAAGCGGTGTCGCGCCTGCCGAGGCATTTGACCGTGAACATTACAAGTAAATAAATGACCTTGACCTAGAGAATTTGGATGTGGGGGTGTGCGTAATGAAGCATGATCCCTAGATGAACATTGATTTGAAATATTATCAAAGTCTGGCAAGGGGTTAAAGAGATATTGTGAAAAAACAATAACTTTAAAGCATTCCTGTTACAAAAACCGGTGAACATTAACAGTTAAATAATGTAAATAAATGACCTTGACCTTCATAATTTGGATGTGGGGGTGTGCGTAATGAAGCATGATCCCTAGATGAACATTGATGTGAAATATTATCAAAGTCTGGCAAGGGGTTAAAGAGATATTGTGAAAAAACAATAACTTTAAAGCATTCCTGTTACAAAACCGGTGAACATTACAAGTAAATAAATGACCTTGACCTTCAAAATTTGGATGTGGGGGTGTGCGTAATGAAGCATCATCCCTAGACAAACATTGATGTGAAATATTATCAAAGTCTGGCAAGGGGTTAAAGAGTTATTGTGAAAAAACAATAACTTTAACGCATTTCTGTTACAAAACCGGTGAACATTAAAAGTAAACTAGAAATGGACGCTTGTCGACAAGCGCATGTGTATCCCCCTCCCCAGATACACAAGTAGTTTGAAAAAAGGGTGTTCGAGTTAAGCTCCGGAGACAAAATCAGTGACGGAAAAAACAAAGGGAGATAACTAAAAAATTAGTGATGCAACAAGAGTTGTCATTCTTGCGTGACACACCTTTAGGGTCGTGGTCTATGCATGTGTGAAGTTTCATGAAAATATTCCATCCAAAGGGTGTTCGAGTTATGCTCCGGACACGAAATCAGTGCACGAAACAACAAAGGGAGATAACTAAGAAATTAACGACACAAGAGTTGTCATTCTTACGTGCGACACACCTTTGGGTCGTCTTCTATGCATGTGTGAAGTTTAATAAACTAGAAAATGTGTTCATAGAACACGGATGTCCCACATATCGCTTTGATAATAAATGAGGCCAAATTCCAAGTCAAAATTTTCTTTTACCTGAGCGTTAAAGTTTTTGAAGCACCAAGTATGTGACCTTGACCCTGGGCTTGGCGGGGGCAGGACGAACGTGGATTTGGCACAGGGCGGTAGAGGACCATTAGAGCAATGCATATATGAAATATGAAGCTGATCCGTGAAAGAAAACAGAAATTATAAGATATTTACCTGAGCGTTAAAAGTTTTTGAAGCACTAAGTATGTGATCTTAACCCTGGGCTTGGCGGGGGTAGGACGAACGTGGATTTGGCACAGGGCGGTAGAGGACCATTAGAGCAACGCTTATATGAAATATGAAGTTGATCCGTGAATGGAAAGAAAAATTATAAGATATTTACCTGAGCGTTAAAGTTTTTGAAGCACCAAGTATGTGACCTTGACCCTGGGCTTGGCGGGGGCAGGACGAACGTGGATTTGGCACAGGGCGGTAGAGGACCATTAGAGCAATGCGTATATGAAATATGAAGATGATCCATGAAAGAAAACAGAAATTATAAGATATTTACCCGAGTGCTAAAGTTTTTGAAGCACTAAGTATGTGACCTTGACCCTGGGCTTGGCGGGGGCAGGACGAACGTGGATTTGGCACAGGGCGGTAGAGGACCATTAGAGCAATGTGTATATGAAATATGAAGCTGATCCGTGAAAGAAAACAGAAATTATAAGATATTAACCTGAGCGTTAAAGTTTTTGCAGCACCAAGTATGTGACCTTGACCCTGGGCTTGGCGGGGGCAGGAAGAACGTGGATTTGGCACAGGGCGGTAGTGAACCATCAGAGCAATGTGTATATGAAATATGAAGCAGATCGGTCGAAAGATGAAGAAATTATGAGACATTTACCCGAGTGTTAAAGTTTTGTGACGGACGGACGGGACGCACGTTCCTACGAATGAATACTTGTTGGGTTTTTTACTCTATAAAAATACCCAACAAGAGTACCCATAAAAATATTTCAAAGGGTGTTCGAGTTATGCTCTGGATACGAAATCAGAGGATGAACCAACAAAGGGAGATAAGTAAACAAGAATTCCGCAGAATCAAATGCCTCGCCTTGTCCCGCCTTGACCTCGAGCCTGGGCCCGAAAGCAATTTTCACTGGCCCGAACATATTATACAATTATTGACTAGTGAGCCATGGAATATCAGATTATATTCTATGGCTCACTAGTCAATAATTGTTTTATTATATGATAATAGTCTGTATATAGCACTTACGACCTTATGCTACTAGACAAAAATATAAAAAGAATTTGAAAAAAAAAATGAAAACAAAAAATGGAAAAACTAGAAATGTGGCCTGTCGGCACACGAATGCCCCCGCTGGCAGCCAAAGAAAACGAAGCATATTTGATTATAAGCCATTTACCCGAGCGTTAAGGTTACGCACCAAAACTGTGACCTTGACCCTGGGCTTAGCGGGGGTGGGACGAATGTGCATTTGTCACAGGGCGGTAGAGGACCATTGGAGCAATGCGTGTGTGAAATGTGAAGCAGATCTGAGCAAGGAAACAGAAATTATAAGCCATTTACCCAGCGTTAAGGTTTCGAAACGCACCAAATGTCTGTGACCTTGACCCTGGGCTATTAGCGGGGGTCGGGACGGAATGTGGATTTGTCACAGGGCTGTAGAGGACCATTGGAGCAATGCGTGTGTGAAATGTGAAGCAGATCCGAGCAAGGTAAACAGAAAATTATAAGGCTTTTACCCAGCGTTAATGGTTTCGAATGCACTAAGTCTGTGACCTTGACCATGGGCTTAAGCGGGGGGCGGGGGCGGGACGAATGTGGATTTGTCACAGGGCGAGTAGAGAGGACCATTGAGCAATGCGTGTGTGAAATGTGAAGCAGATCCGAGCAAGGAAACAGAAATTTATAAGCCATTTACCCAGCGTTAAGGTTTCGAAAGCACTAAAGTCTGTGACCCTTGACCATGGGCTTAGCTTTTTTGGGGGGGGCGGGACGCAATGTGGATTTGTCACAGGGCAGTAGAGGACCATTGGAGCAATGCGTGTGTGAAATGTGAAGCAGATCCGAGCAAGGAAAACAGAAATTATAAGCCATTTTACCCAGCGTTAAGGTTTCGAAAGCACTAAGTCTGTGACCTTGACCATGGGCTTAGCGTGGGAGGGACGAATGTGGGATTTGTCACAGGGCAGTAGAGGAACCATTGGAGCCAACCCCCCCCCCCCCCCTGCGTGTGTGAAATGTGAAGCAGATCCGAGCAAGGAAACAGAAATTTATAAAAAGCCATTTACCCAGCGTTAAGGTTTCGAAAGCACCAAGTCTGTGACCTTGACCCTGGGCTTAGCGGGGCGGGACGAATGTGGATTTTGTCACAGGGCTGTAGAGGACCATTGGAGCAATGCGTGTGTGAAATGTGAAGCAGAATCCGAGCAAGGAAAGACAAATTATAAGGCTTTTACCCAGCGTTAAGGTTTCGAAGCACTAAGTCTGTGACCTTGACCATGGGCTTAGCGGGGGCGGGACGAATGTGGATTTGTCACAGGGCAGTAGAGGACCATTGGAGCAATGCGTGTATGAAATGTGAAGCAGATCCGAGCAAGGAAACAGAAAATTATAAGCCATTTACCCAGTGTTAAGGTTTCGAAAGCACCAAGTCTGTGACCTTGACCCTGGGCTTAGCGTGAGCGGGACTATGTGGATTTTGTCACAGGGCAGTAGAGGACCATTGGAGCAATGCGATGTGTGAAATGTGAAGCAGATCCGAGCAATAGGAAACAGAAATTATAATGGCTTTTACCCAGCGTTAAGGTTTCAAATGCACTAAGTCTGTGACCCTTGACCATGGGCTTAGCGGGCGGGACGAATGTGGATTTGTCACAGGGCAGTAGAGGGACCATTGGAGCAATGCGTGTGTGAAATGTGAAGCAGATCCGAGCAAGGAAACAGAAATTATAAGCCATTTACCCAGCGTTAAGGTTTCGAAAGCACTAAGTCTGTGACCTTGACCATGGGCTTAGCGGGGGCGGGACGAATGTGGATTTGTCACAGGGCAGTAAGAGGACCATTGAAGCAATGCGTGGTGTGAAATGTGAAGCAGATCCGAGCAATGGAAACAGAAATTATAAGCCATTTAACCCGCGTTTAAGGTTTTCGAAAGCACCAAGTTCTGTGACCTTGACCCTGGGCTTAGCGGGGGCGGGACGAATGTGGATTTGTCACAGGGCTGTAGAGGACCATTGGAGCAATGCGTGTGTGAAATGTGAAGCAGATCCGAGCAAGGAAACAGAAATTATAAGCCATTTACCCAGCGTTAAGGTTTCGGGACGTACGTACGTACGTACGTACGTACGTACGGACACCGGTAAAACTATATGCCCCCCTCACCATTCGGTGGCGGGGGCATAAAAAGTTTAAAAATTAAAAATAATAATGCTTGCTACTGGAGCCCAGAATTTTTTTTTAATAGTCCAATATTTATCTACATATATCTGCACAGGTCCACATAATGCCACAATATTTTCAACACAGTTTACGGAAATGTAATATCCAATGTAGTAATTTACCTGTATAAATTACCTGTGGTCAGAGTGGTCAAGACTGGACATTTGCACATGCTAGCACATGCACAGGTGAATGATTCTCCCAGTCTCTATTGTTCTCTCTACAGGTAAGGTGTACAGAGCACACAAGAAAAGGTGTACAGAGCAGACGAGAAAACGGGTCTTCATGCATTATTGTCCAGTTTGTAGAGTGCGCAAAACAAAAAAGGGAGATAACTCAAAAATTAGCTACGCAAGAGTTGTCATTCTTGTGCGCGACACACCTCCGGGTCGTGGTCTATGCATGTGTGAAGTTTCATGAAAATATTCCAAAGGGTGGTCGGTTATGCTCCGGACAGGAAATCAGTGCGCGAAAACAAAAAAGGGAGATAACTAAAAAATTAGCTATGCAAGAGTTGTCATTCTTGTGCACGACACACCTTCGTTCGTGGTCTAATTGAATGTGTGAAGTTCATAAAAATATTCCAAAGAGTGGTCGAGTTATGGTCAATCAGTGCGCGAAACAAAAAAGGGAGATAACTAAAAAAATAGCTATGCAAGAGTTGTCAGTTTTGTGCGCGACACACCTTCGGGTCGTGGTCTATGCATGTGTGAAGTTTCATGAAAATATTCCAAAGGGTGGTGGAGTTATGCTCCGGACACGAAATCAGTGCGAGAAACAAAAAATGGAGATAACTCAAAAATTAGCTATGCAAGAGTTGTCATTCTTGTGCGCGACACACCTTCGGGTCGTGGTATATGCATGCGTGAAGTTTCATGAAAATATTCCAAAGGGTGTTCGAGTTATGCTCCGGACAAGAAGTGTCTGCGGCGGACGTGGACGCGGCCCGCTGTCAAATCCATAGTATCCCCCGACGGAGTCTGAGGGATACAATAAATGACCTTGAGAATTTGGATGTGGGGGTGTACGTAATGAAGCATCATCCCTAGACAAACATTGACATGAAATATTATCTAAAGCAGGCGCGACAAAAATGGAATCTTTTAATTTTCAATTGGTGATTTTTAAATATCTTTACCTATTATTTATTTTCCCAGCACTCCAGTGAGTGAGTGAGTGAATAGGGTTTAACGTCCGCTTTTCTGACATAGAGGTACAAGCCTCAGGGAGTCTACACGCAGACGGGTCAACGGGGTCGTGTCCCGTATCCACCTGTCCGAGGGGGGTAAATCCCAACTTCAGAACTCAATATTTACAATCAAAATATATATTCAGTCCTGAAATTAGAACAACCTGATCTGGTTCCAGGCCCTCGCCACACCAGCATCATTTATCCCATCCCTAAAAGTAATAGGATTAGCGCTAATCTTACATTTATATATGGGGCATAGCCCGACTCAACTCTCACATACAAGAAAGCCAAAAATGTACATGAGGGCAAATCCGGTATAGTGGGTTCCGGAAAGTATGAACCCAATCGTGAAGCCAGTTTAGTCGCCTTTTACGACAAGCAATGGCTACTGCAGCACTATTCTCAGGATCAGTTGATCCCGCCCCGGTGCCTGCACGGGGCCCCAGCACTCCAGATAAAAAATTAGTAATAGTAGAGGAGCTCAGCACATGAGGTGTGCACTTTGTGATACAAGCAAGAAATTTTGCACAGAGTTACTTTATTGTGTATACAATAAAAAAAAAAGCCCAGGACACAAGTGAAATATGTCCTGTGGTCAAAGATGGCCGCCAATATTAAAAATGGCCGCCGTACGCATAATAGTGAATACATCTCTGCTTACAGATGACATAGAGACACATATTTGATGGCTATTTGTTATGTTTACCAAGTATCATTTATTATGTATACAATAAAAAAGCCCAGGAAATAAATTAGATATGCCCTGCGGTCCAAGATGGCCGCCAATTTAAAAAATGGCCGCCGTATGCATTAAATGAACACATCTTTGTTTATAGATGCCATAGACACACGTTTGATGGCAATTTAAAAAAAAAAAAGTTACTTTATTGTATATAAAATAAAGGACACCTTTGAAAAAAAAAAAAGTGGTTCAAAATGGCCGCCAATGTTAAAAATGGCCGCTGTATGCATTACATGAACACATCTTCAAATCATGATCCTGATGACACAGACCAATATACAGTCGAGCACCAGTATCTCAAAGTCGAAGGGAGATTGTGTTTTCGTCGAGATAGGACTAGGTTCGAGATACCGAGGAAGTGACATGATCAAATATTTTCGCAAAAACATATCAAATCATGTTACCCATCACATCACGAGTAAACAATAAAGAATAATGAAACAAAACATGTGTTGCTTTTATTATTTTATATACCAATTAATTGACAAACAACAATATGAACATTACATACATTATATACATGTATTCAATAGACAATATGTCACTCACTAACATGGAAATAAAGTTGTGTTTACATAATGAGTAACATATAATACAAGAAACAGAATAGTACATGTTTTAAACAAAACGAAATTGACACCGAAACGAAATTGACACCGTCACTCGCAGTCAGGTCTCGTGTAGAAGTCGTTGATCGTCCCTTGCTTCGTACACTGGCGTCTATCCAGCTGTGTGAAGAATGTCGTGGACTTAGACAGGGTGTTAAGAATTTCATGTGTCACGTCGTCTCGTAGTTCGCTGTACCGTTAAATGACCAGCATGTTATGCTTAATGAATCGTGTCAAACACTCAAACAAATCGAGGTGGACCAATTAAGCAAACAACCCGAGGCAGGTGTGAATATATATTGTTTTGTTTGATAACAGGTTTTGAAAATTAGTGTTAACCAAATTGATCTTGGCAACCAGGCGCTTAGGTGATTTACCCAAGCGTTTATATGATCGAGATAACGAAGTGATTTTTAATGTATTTTTATACGAAGGGGACAGAATGAACAGTCGAGATAGAGAACATGTTCGAGATAGGGCATGTTCGAGATAGCCGAGGCAATTTACATTAAACAAATAAGGATATAATTCGGGACTTTAGCGAATCATTGAGATAGGGGATACCATCGAGATACTGACGTTCGAGGTACTGGTGCTCGACTGTATATATATAATTGCAATATAATTATTTCGATTCAAGTTATCACAATTTATGTTGGTGTCCCTGAGAGAAGGAAGGTTTGAGTTGTATGTTGAGAGCTTAGCTAAAATAGCTCCTTGGATGTTTGCTCTTAACCACACCCACTATGCTCGATGGCTGCCAGTGCACATAAGAGACATGGTACAGCTGGAGCATAGACATCCAACTGTGTACCATGAGTTCATGTCAGGGCACTTCACAGTGCAGAAGAGCATCCATCAGTTCTCTTCCATTGCAATGGACCACAACCATGAGCAGCTGAATCTGTTTATAAAGGGTGATCGTGGTGCTGTTGGATTGACAGAAAATCCAAGTGCTCTCCTGAGATGGATGATCGCTGGACCAGAAATCGCGCGAGTTATCAATGAATTTGATAACACGCACCGCACAGGAAACACAAAGGACCATGAACAATCCAAATCCATCACCGACGAGTTCAAAGTAAATGTGAATGAGATGGTGAAAGTTCTGAAAGAAATGGATAACCCATTTCTTGATCATGGGTCAGAGCTCATAGCCATTCACACAACGGTAGTGATGGATGCATCTGTGGTGCAACAGGTCCAAACAGTAGAGGATATTGGCAACAAACAGTATGAAGCGTATGTCACTGAGAGATTACTGTTGTGTCAAAAACCGGTGACAGACACCAAAGAACAAAATTACATTGTTCAAAACACCTACGAAGAAAACACTTACCCAAACCAAAAGCCAGATAGCATCTCTCAAAGCCAACACATCCTTGTTTTCCAGATTGTTTATTGCCTGCCAGTCACGTAATAGCAATCATTCTGATTTTGTTCAGTATGAAAACCAGGCATGTCCCCCATCATTGACAGACATGGGCGAGATGCGTACTGGCTCAAAGGCTGACTTGGTAATGGTCCTACAATCAACTACCCCTGACAGAGTTGTTGTAGATGATACACTGTTACCAACAGTCGAAGCAGAAGTACTTGATGGTGCTGCCATTGCACATATGCTATCCCCCAGAAAAGGAGGAACCAGTGTTCCAATCACATTCAAAGACTATGAAGCAGATGTATTCGCCCCATATATCCCGAGACGTATAAAACACGTACAGAGACTGTACATTGTTTGGGATAGGTACATTGCAAACAGTCTTAAGAAATCCACACGGAACAAGAGGGGTACAGGTGGGCATAGACAGGTTCTAGCTACAGCACATATTCCCTCGAACTGGCAGTCCTTCCTTCAGGTGGACAGTAACAAAGCTTAATTGTGTTCCTTCCTTGCTGAGTATTTACTCAAGGAGGTGCAACATGAGAAGACCTTAGTAACGACAGCTGACACAAGTGTGATGTGCTCTGATCCTGAACTAGACACATCTGGAATTGAACCATGCAGCCATGAGGAGGCCGATTCTCAAATCATGGTTCACATTGCTGATTGTGTGAAATAGGGACACACCAACATCACTATCCGCACAACAGACACAGGCGTTGTTGTGCTAGCTGTGTCAATCCTGTGTCGTCTAGATCTTGAAGAGCTGTGGGTAGCTTTCGGTACTGGGAAAGCATTCACGTACATTTAGTGCCCATACCATATTCTCAAATATTGGTACGCAGAAGGCAAAGGCATTGCCAATGTTCCACAGCCTCACAGGCTGTGATACAGTCTCCTTCTTTGCTGGGCATGGGAAGAAATCATATTGGGATGTATGGAAAGTCCTTCCACAGTTGACAGATACTTTGATCAGTCTTGCAAATACCCCTGTGCAAACGTCCGCTGATGGCTTCAACACCATTCAGCGATTCGTGGTGCTCTTGTACAGCAGAACATCTGATTAGAGTAACGTTAACTGTGCAAGGAAGCAATTGTTCAAGGTTCAAGAACAATTGACAACATACCGCCAACAGAAGCAGCATTGCAAAAGCATTGCAAACGTGCCATATACCAAGAAGGTTATGTCTGGTGACAAAATCTTGTCCAAGACCCTGACATTGGGAATGGGAGGATACTGGTGATGGCTGGCATCTATTCTGGACATCTCTTTCTGAATCAGCTAAGATGTACCAGGAGCTGATAAAATGTGGATGCAAAAATGTATGCAGAGGCCTCTGCAAATGCAAACGAAATGAATTGGCATGTACCGATCTGTGTAAATGTCAGGGTGGATGCCACGAGTAAGATGGTATATTATGGTTACATGCAGAACACCAATGCCATGAGTGGATACGCCATAATGATAATGGACATCAAGTTGTCCCTGTAATGCAACATACAGTTATAGTATATAAGTACACATATAACCAGATGGTACCATAATGCTTAGCGACTAATATTTTATGAGCAGTGACCTGACAAAAGCCAATGTGTTGTATTATTGTCCTATTTAGACCAAGATAGACATGCAACTAAATTGATTTCGTACCTCCTGTTTAAGGTTTCGCCTACTCGATTGTAAGAAGTGAAGACCATGACAAGACTACACATACAGGCTACGCTCGTTTACTCAAAGTCGCTTACGTCGAAATCACCGGTTACGTCGAATTACTAGCACGGTCCCGTTTAAAATCCTATTATTTTCCATATAACTAAGTTCGGTTAAGTCAAATTTCGATAACTCAAATTTTCCGTTTATTCGAAGGTATATTTAGGTCCCGAAAACGTAAATCTACTGTATTTCACACTCGTTAAGTCGAAATGTCAATTTGCGGAGGTAAGTAGAAGTTTGTCACCTGCAGTTTACCTGATAAAGTCGAGTATTCAGACCGCAGTTAAAGGTGTTTGCGTTGACACTGATTAAACAGGACTCCCGAAATGACCGTCGGTGATCATTAAGTGGTGAGCAATAAATGGCAACTATTTTAATTGGACTGGCATTAAATGCTTTTACTCGAACGTTAATTAAAGTGAACACAAGTTGCGCGATTAGAAATGAGTGAAATATTTCACACTCGATCGTGTGTATATATCTCCCGAATGTGACAGCGTCAGTCACAATTCACAATCATGTCTACTACACATCAAAGTGCTGATTCTAGTGAAGGACCAGGTACCCAACCGGGGGATAGCTAGATTAGCGCTGTGTCGAAACTGGTGTGGATTCAAATTACACAGTATAGGGACGAAACATTGAATGGGCGAGTTTTATGTTCTAAACATTATTAGTTTGTACAATCAAGTCTGGTCAGAAATAATCATTTATAATAGTGTTGCAAATCAGTATTTCTTGTTGTTTTGTGTTGTTTCCTTGTATAATTTATTAAAATAATTCATAAAATATTATGTTCTTGTTATTATTTATTTCACTGGTGAACTGAATATGTACATATCGCTACATGCGCATGTCACGTGTGCCACATCCGGGTTATCTACTAATTACACACAGACATGCATATGTGTATTTGTAAACAAACCGAAAGTGTTTAAATATGATTTGTCTTAGAAACAGCATTTAACATGTATCCATGTACATTTAATTGCTAAAATAAATCATATTTACTACTCAAGGCTACATCAGCAAGTTTTGCATTTGGTTCTAACTGTCAATAAAATAGTTTGTTATCCGACAGGTTACGTACTACGGATACGTCAAACTACGGTTTACTCGAAGTATTTTTGTATCTCCCTTCGAATTCGAGTAAGTGAGTGTGGCCTGTATATGCTGACTTGTGTTGTATACACGGCCTGGAACAATAACGACCCATATTTGTGTTGTGTATGTCAATTCATTGCTCATATATTATCAACATTTCACATGTACGGTACTACACATAATAGCATGCACATTCCATTGGCTGTAAACCATAAATAGACAGCATATATACATGCATGTCAATCTGTACTAGATACGTCACATTTCGCTAGCTGTTTCGCTAGCTGTATGTTCCCTATTGTGATAATACCATAATGGTGTTCATATATAATGTATCTTTTGATTGAATACAATAATTTGTTTTCCATTTTACTGATTTCAAACATAGTGCCATTTACTTGTACCACAACCATAGGTATATATATATTTAACTGTCATTATTTTGGTGGTCATTTTAAACTTTGACAGCTAGCTAACTGCCAATTATCTCCCAATGCACATAGTTAGTTAACTTAACCAAAGTAAATCATAACACATATATGTATAGGCACTACAATTGCCTCTTTCTCGCTGAGCAATATGATTTTGGTGGCCATTTTGAATATTAGAAGCCATTAAAAATACATTTACTATATATAGTCTGTGTCCTTATCCCTGAAAACCATACTACAGACACAAACTCTGCCTCGTTGTCACTTCTAGAAGATGAGAAAGAGGGATATTAATAATTTTGGCGGCAATCTTTAATTTGGACATCTTGGACTCAAGGTGATAAATCGCTTGTGTCCTGGGCTTTTATGGTATAGGATATATCAAAATTGATTTGTGCCAAATTTCACACTTGTATCACAAAGTGCACACTACCCTTGTGTTTGTGGGCTTAGATCCTCTACTATAATTCAGTATTTGCCACTCCATCAGTTCTGAAGCAATTGGGTATTTCAAAATTTTAATTGGGTAAAATACAATCAGACTACTGTTTACACACCAACAGACAGCAATTATTGAATAGTTTACTTAGAAATGAAAACATGTCTTGGCATTTCATTAGAATTCTAATGAAATACCAAGATGTGTTTTCAGGGAAAATAAGAAAAATATGCTATATTTCTGGTTTGTTTATTGTTTTCCGCAGCATGATAAAGGTACCACAAATCTTTTATTGCTTTTTGATACTTTCTACTTCTGATTTCAATTGGGTTTTTGGTAATTTTAATTGGGTATTTAAGCAAATACGTAGCTTATCTGGAGCATTGTTTTCCAATTAGATATTTCATTATTTCTGTATATAACTTGTATATAACAGTGTTGGCAGTAATTAAGCCAGTTTGTATATAGTAAAATCAGAGGCCGACCATTTGCCAAATATTTTTGTTGGCTTCGGTTTGGACTGGTGAGACAAGCTGCGTATTTGCTTAAATACCCAATTAAAATTGCCTAAAACCCCAATTGAAATCAAAAGTAGCGAGTATCAAAAAGCAATACAAAATTTGTGGTACCTTTATCATCTTGCAGAAAACAATAAACAGACCATAAATATAGCATATTTTCCATGAAAACACATCTTGGTATTTCATTAGAATTGTCTCCAAGGAGACAATTCTAATGAAATGCCAAGACATGTTTTCATTTCAAAACAAACTATTCAATAATTGCTGTCTGTTTATGTGTAAACAGTAGAGTGATTTTATTTTACCCAATTAAAATTTTGAAATGCTTCAGAAATGATGGAGTGACAATACTCAATTACTAATTCCTTATCTGGAGCTCGGGTATCTATATACATATCATATTAAACCATCACTCGTTTGACTTATATATAAGGCTGGGAATTGGCTCGAACACCTTCCATACCTGTAGCCTATTTCACCAAAATTGCAAAGTATACTTTTCTTGCTAAGTAAACTTTGACAGAGAAATTTACAATTTAAGGATAAATTTATTAATTTTTATTATACTGAATTTATTACATTATCACAGCATTTTGGCTGTGATAATGTAATAAATTCAGTATAATAATTCTGCATACTTTTAATCATCAAATATATGCAGTCGTTAGTTCTATATGAAATAATGCATTTCGGGAAAAATAAATTATTACTCCCTCAAAGTATACTTTGTAATGTTGGTGAAATCGGCTACTAGTAAACCCCATCACCTCTGTAAGATCCTCTATTTATAGCATTTCATTGGCTGTAGTTCACACTAATTATGACGCCCAATTAGACAGGTAATTAACTATTGGCATGACATTGCATGGGGTCAGAAAAGATTATCTAACAAGATACCTACATGGTACAGAACATTCACCAGACAGAAAAAAAAACATTTATAAAAATAAACTTGATTTTGTGTGATATGTAAGAGCTTTTTTATGTATATATCTGTCACATAAGAAAAGCCAGCTAGCATCAGAAGTGCATACCAAAGAAAGGTGATTTCAGTGAAACTTCGCGACTTTCCAGGAGAGTGATGTAATAACAACAAATAACAAGAGCTGTAGGAGAACAGCATAGCTCGACTACGAGGGTTGTTGATGTACACATAGCTTGACAAACAAGGTGGCCGCGGCCTGCATAAAAACCTTAACCAAGGTTGACTAAAAACCTTAACCAAGTGAAATTAAGTAAGTAATTCAAGGTTAAATGTAGGTCAATGTGGCCGCGGCCTGCATAAAAACCTTAACCAAGGTTGACTAAAAACCTTAACGAAGGGAAATTAAGTAAGTAATTCAAGGTTAAATGTAGGTCAATGTCAGATATAGACCAGGGGTTATTGATGTACATCACTAGGAGATGAAGTTTTCCAAGTATGGTTGCTGTAGGCACAGGAATATTCCATATACAAGCTTGACTAAAAACTTTAACCAAGGGGAAATAAGAAAGTAATCCAAGGATAAAAGTAGGTCAAGGTCAAATATAGGTCAGGATTATTGATGTACATCACTAGGAGGATGAAGTTGTCCAAGTATGGTTGGTGTAGGGCCAGGAGTATTGCATCTACAAGCTTGACTAAAAACCTTAACCAAGGAGAATTAAGTAAGTAATTCAAGAGGAAATATAGGTCAAGGTCAAATATAGATCAGGGGTTATTGATGTACATCGCTATGAGAAAAGGTTGTCCAAGTATGGTGTTAGTATGCACAATAGTATTCCATGTACAAGCTTGACTAAAAACCTTAACCAAGGGGAATTAACTAAGTAATTCAAGGTTAAATGTAGGTGAAGGTCAAATATAGGTCAGTGGTTGTTGATGTACATCACTAGGAGATGAAGTTGTCCAAGTATGGTGGGTGTAGGGCCAGGAATATTCCATATACAAGCTTGACTAAAAACCGTAACCAAGGGGAATTAACTAAGTAATTCAAGAGGAAATGTAGGTCAAGGTCAAATATAGATCAGGGGTTATTGATGTACATCCCTATGAGAAAAGGTTGTCCAAGTATGGTGTCTGTATGCACATTAGTATTCCATGTACAAGCGTGACTAAAAACCTTAACCATGGGGAATTAACTATGTAATTCAAGGTTAAATGTAGGTCAAGGTTAAATATAGGTCAGGGGTTGTTGATGTATATCACTAGGAGATGAAGTTGTGCAAGTATGGTAGGTGTAGGGCCAGTAGTATTCCATATACAAGGTTGACTAAAAACCTTAACCAAGGCGTGACGGTGACGCCGACGCCGGGGTGACAACATAAGCTCTACTTATTCTTTGAATAGTCGAGCTAAAAATGCTCCAATTAAGCTGCGTATTTGCTTAAATACCCAATTAAAATTGCCAAAAACACAATTGAAATCAGAAGTAGCGAGTAACAAAAAGCAATAAAAAAATTGTTGTACCTTTCCTTTATCATGCTGCAGAAAACAATGAACAGACCACAAATATATCATATTTTTCTTATTTTCCATGAAAACACATGTTGGTAATGAAAATGCCAAGACATGTTTTCATTTCGAAAAACTATTCAATAATTGCTGTCTGTTGATGTGTAAACAGAATTTATTTTACCCAATTTAAATTTTGAAATACCCAATTGCTTCAGAAATAATGCATTAATGGAGTGACAATACTCAATTACTAATTCCTTATCTGCAGCCCTGAACATGCTTACAGGCAGTGCATTCATTTATAATTTATAATACATAGGCGGCGGAACGAGAAAATTATTGGGGGGGGGGGGGGGGGGGGGGGGCCCCCGGGGGGGGGGGGGGGGGGGGGGGGGGGGGCCCCCAATCGGCCCGATTTTGCAAGGGGGGTCAGGGGGCATGCTCCCACAGAAATTCTTGAAATCTAAGAGGCGTGAAACGCCATTTCCTGCATCTCAGGGCCCAGTCTTAAGGGCCCAAATGGCCCGATGTTGCTATAGGGGTTCGGGGGCATGCTCCATCGTAAATTTTGAAAATGCAAGAGGCGTGAAATGCCATTTCCTGCATTCTCGGGTCCCAGTCTTGAGGACCCAAAGGGCCTGGATGTTGCTAGGGGGTCCGGGGGCATGCTCCCCCAGAACTTGAAATCTAAGGAGTGAAACGTCATTTCCTGCATCCTCAACAAGTTTGAGGATGATAATATGTGCTTTTTTACACAATTATTGAGGCGGCCAGGCCCCCCCCCCGCCCACTCCGCCCCCCCACCCCCCCCCCCACCCCCCCCCCCCAATAGGCCTCTTCCTTCACCGCCCCTGTTAGAACAGTCTGTTCATGTCTGGTTCTTTTCAATGAAAACCATGTTATATTTGCCCATATTTTAGCATAACCTGCTACCTGATATATCATCAATAACTAAAATGTCACCCTCCCAAATTTGTTATTTGATGAAAATATCAAATTTATTGCGAAAATACGATTTTTCTATGGGAATTTAACATGGGGCAAAAAGGAGCTGCAGGAGGAGTCAAAAAAACTGACAGGGAAATTAACTCTGAAATGATCTACAGGGCTGTACAAATCGGCACACCCGACGCCCAGGACAAGTCGGTTTTGGTCTCGGGCAAGTGGCTCTATGCTGAAAGTTAGTCCCGGGCAAGTCACTATTTTCCGTTGAAACGTCCCGCCACAAGCCTGTTTTCTTCACTAGACTAATCCTAAATTGTAACATTTCATCGATCGATAACGCCTCGGGCGTGTGTCGGCTTCCCCGTGGCGATACACACTTACACAGAAGCTGAGCTGCTATACTGTGCATATAGCAAGAAAAGTGATATACTAGCTGTGACCCTGATTAGAATAATTTATTCGAATTTGAAAGCATAATCCCACCGACAATTCCGCATGAACTGAAATTTTGTGTCAACTTTTCAACACAATTTACGGAAAATATTTTCGAAATAACAAGCCTGTTTTCTTCACTAGACTAATCCTATATTGTAACATTTCATCGATCGATAACGCCTCGGGCATGTGTCGGCTTCCCCGTGGCGATACACACTTACACAGAAGCTGCTATACAATTTACGGAAAATATTTTCGAAATCAATATCGGCGATATATGGCGACAGATCTGCGTATGATTCAGAGTTTTTTTTTAATCCATTCCTTTCGGAATACACATTTACGGGTATGAAATTATTAAAAAAAATATTTTTATTTTTTGTTATTTCTCAATGAAAGTATACGATGTGACCACTCATTTGAACCGTCTCGATGAGACGGATTAAATGGTGGTCGCAGCATATACTTCTGAGCGCATAGAAGGAAAATATTTGTCCGCAAACATAAGCGTATCCTCAGCATGAAATGGGTTACTGCATGATTGCCCCGTGATGCGATGATGAAAGAAGTCGCACGTTCGAGACGTCTGTGACACATCAAAAGGCGTGTTGACCAATCAGTAACATTTCAAAACATAGGCTAAAGGTCACACAGTTTACAGCCTTGTGCTGAATGAGGTCATACAATAAACACCTGTACACACAGCTGGGTGTATCGGTTTTTTGCACAAAGTATCACACAAATCTCATCTGTGTAATATGTGTCGGGTGTAATCGCATCTGGATTTGGAATTCATATATCCCATGGCACGGTTCGGATAAGCAACACGGAATGTCGTATGTCGCCGGACTTCCGTGCAATAGGGGGGTCGCACTGTATGCATATTAACATGATTACCTGAGTAAAGGTATTACATTTGCTAACATACTAATAATAATTATTTCATGTACTTTGAATGTCGTTGTTTTAATAAACTTACAGAAATCACGAATCAACTATTAAATTACACGATGACTACGACGTCCGACGATTTTTTTTGATTTTTTTTATTTGTTTTCCTTTTTCTTCTCTATTTTTTTTATATTTTTTTTGGGATCCACAAGAGACCCGCGTTATAATGGAGATCCGATCGCGCTATACGCGATCGCGTTATAATGGAGCTGCAGTGTAATTAGCGAATTAACAGCTGTTGCCAACAAAAAAAAAATGAAATTTCAAAAAGTTTATTATTTACCGTTCCGAGAACATACTGATAGACATTAAATATTGTAAATATAGGCGTGATCTCATTTTCGAGACAGTCAAATGAGTAGACTCCGTAACTTAATTCACAAAACGTCGATGTTTTTACACCTCGAAATTATAGATAGACCATTAAACACCAATCAATCGATCTTTCCTGATTGCCAGGGTTCCCGTTACTAGTAATATATGTTATTGCCAACATTTTTATAGCAACTAAAGTGCATGTATTATGCACACATGGATTATAATTTCCAGGACAAGTCGGGGCAAGTCACTTTTGTCAAGTCACTTGTCCGGGACAAGTGGCTAAAAAATCAATTTGTACAGCCCTGATCTATCTAAAAAAATAAAATAGATTTGACCCCCAGGTCATGGATTATCTCCCCCATTGGTAATTGGTAAAAATTTAAACCGTGATAGCTACAGACCTGAAACTTGGTGGTATGTAGCTTCTTTATGATGAGTAGGTGTGCAAAGTGTATGTTGAATGTTTTTATTTGACCCCCGGGTCATGGATTATCTCCACATTATTTACTTAGAATTTCCCAATTTTGCCTTGTAACTTGTAAAACTTCTAAAATTGGCGCATCTACTCATTATAAGGAAACTACATACCAAGTTTCAGGTCTGTAACTGCTAGTATGATTTAAACATTTTACGAGTTACAAGGACGGATGGGACAGACGAATGGGACGGACAAGGGTAATACTAAATGCTCCCTCCACTATCGTGGTGGGGCATAAAAACACAAGTCCTCAATGACCTTGGGCAGTCGAACATGGGTCGTACTGGCAGCCTTGGTAATAAAAAAACAAAAAAAAACAAGAAATGTGGCCTGTCGGCACACGAATGCCCCCGGTGGCAGATTGGAGAAACTGTGGCAAAGTTAATTAACCAAAGTGATAATATTCACAAGCACATTTATGAAGGTCAAGTTCATATTAAGGGAATTGTTGATGTGTGGCATTTGTCCACAATTATGAAAAATTTAAGTAATCCTTCAAGGGATATAGAATTTATAACAGAATTTCGAAACTTCGGCGAAATTATGAATGTGCCCGACACACGGAATGCATCCGGCTCTACCGAGACCAGGGGGCATAAAAATAAAAAATTTGCCTTACAAATAAGGTGAACTTAAGTCCTCAGTGATCTTCGGCGGTCGGACGTGGGTCGTATCAGTAGTATGGAAAACAAGCACCATCTCTAGATGGCTGCGGCCAGCATGTTGCGCCTGCCAAGGCTTTGATAGTACCGAAAAACTTTAACTCGTACGCCAATGTGACGACTGTATTGCGCTGTCCGAAATGGGCGCGACAAAAAATGGGTTATATATGTACTAACGCTATATCCCCTCTCTCGCGAGGGGATAATTAAAACAACGTTACAGGCTCTATATGGGACGGGGCATACAGGCTGGTCTGGAGCAGGTGACCATTCTAACGATGAATATCCAATGAGATATACCCCATTTATTTTCACTGTCAGCCAATGTACCTGATAGAGGCGGATTATGTTGGGATGGCGGAGCAACTTCATGATTTCTATTTCCCTGAATATCTTCTGTAGGTTCTCCTCATCTAGCTGTGTTTTGTCTATGATTTTTATTGCCACCTGAAATAGAAGATCTTACATGAGCAGATGAGTGATGTATTAATATGATATTTATTAAACGGGTTTACTGATTCATAAGAAACGAGGCTGTGCCGACTTTCTAATGAAATCAGTCAACAAGTTTAATAAATCAACACAAAACATTGAAATTGTAATGACTACCAAGCATGTTTTCTGTAGCGGCCTTATTTGCATATTTATGACACTAGTGTATTATGATCTTTAACCCTTTGAACCCGAAAGCCCGCCATAGCGGTTTACGCAAAAAGTGCAGATCCAGATGAGCCGGCTCGTAACGAGCCGTCTCATCAGGATCTGCACTTTTTGAAAGAAAGTTTAATATTTCTTAGAACAAAAACACCCTCTTTTCATAAATGGACGAATCTGAAAATCATTTTGTGACCATTGGATTGGCCGGAACATTAGCATATCACAGTTCATTCCAGTTCCTTAGGGTTGAAAGGGTTAATACACTGTGTTATAAAACTGTGAAAGCCCATTTTATACAATAAACAATTAAACATACAAGGGGCGTTCATTACATTTTGACAACATGTGTTTATTTAAAAAACAATAACACCATGACATTTCTATCACGCGCTGCACAGTGAGTAGTCATATTTTGGTACAAGTATACTGCATAGCTCCCGAATTGACAGCCTTTGCCAGGCTCTGGTGGCAAGTGTCTTGAAACTTTGCATGACTAAAATGATTGTAAGTGCAAATTTATCACCGTCTGGAAAATCATAATTTTGCACTTACAAACATTTTAGTCGTACAAAGTTTAGTGAAACCGCCCCTAGATCATTTGAAACCTGTGTCCAAAGAGTGTTTCTTTTAATTGGGGACACAACCAAATGTCACACGACAGGCGCGGATCCAGGATTTCGGGTTAGGGATGGGGGGGGGGGGGGGGGCGTAACTATTTTGCAATACTTGGACTATATTATTGAACGTGCTAGGGGGGTCCAGGGGCATTCCCCCCCGTAATTTTTTTGAAATCTACATCGCATTTCCTGCGTTCTGGCGCAAAAAAAAACCCAATAAACAATAAATTCACAACGCGAACGTAAAAACGTGCCTTTTAACTTGTAAAAAATCTTTACTCGGCGAATTTTAGGGGTGGGGTGCGCGCCGGGTCCGCCCCCCCCACCTGAATCCGCCCTTGCATGATGTAATTTACATGAATATACTGAAGAATGTGTGCCTAAGAACGTTTATACCATTGTCGCTCATGTACCAAGTTATTGTCCTTGTTTATTGAGGGGTGATATTGACATTGCGTTGAAGCGTTTTTTGAATCAACGGCATTTGAACAGCGCTCGTGAAATTTCTTTACCACCTGTGACAGATCAGTTTCTTTTCAGTACTGCCAATTGATAATTTGCCGCTTTCTCTGGTAGAACATCCACACACATTACATCTTGGTATTTAAAGAAAATTGTAAATAGCGTCCTGCATGTCTGAAACTCTAGCCTTCAAACATGAGCATTTTCATTTTCTTTTCGGATCCACAACATTTCTAGTAAAAGACATCCGTAGAGCTGAGATTTTGTAAGCTAGGTCCAACTTGACCATAATTCTTTTCCATTACGTATAAATATGTTTTATCATCGAATTGGGGATTATTTAAATGGTTGAAAACCTGATAGACCAGTACACGTCTATCTAAATACGTCATGGCCATGTATCAGTGTCATTATACATGTCTTTTTGTGATGGAGAAAATCATGAAATTCCTTTTTCAGAGAAAATTTACGATTTCTCAGGACATAGGAGTTTTACCTTTGTTTTTGTTACACTATGTGTTGCCAATTTAACCACTGCAAAGTTGCCCTTGCCAATTGTCCGTTCCATTTCATAATCACCGA
Source organism: Conchocele bisecta (assembly GCA_029237695.1). Lineage (NCBI taxonomy): Eukaryota > Metazoa > Mollusca > Bivalvia > Lucinida > Thyasiridae > Conchocele > Conchocele bisecta. The sequence continues at coordinate 61,486,187 of CM055270.1, read as the reverse complement.
CTCGAACGAGTCCTGACGGGCAAGTTGGTCCTTTTCCTCCTTGCAACTTCCCTGCCGCCATTGTTGTTGTTGCTGTTGTATATCCCTCCGTCTGTCAGAGTACCACACACTATGAAAATTGTTCGGTTCCGGGTCAATTCGTACCCATTCCATTTCGTATGCACATCATTTCGTACTCAGCTTGGTCATTCCGTATACACAGGTGCCAGATCTTTGGCCATTTTCAGGTTTAAATGTCTAATATAATATCCATACGTTGATGAAAAATTCAAAAAATACATGTCTGGATATCCGTTCACTATATTTGCAGTGAGTCCTGGAGAGGTTCATATCATTTGTTTTGCCTTACATTACCTGGACTGAAGGGGCAGAGGACCAGTTTATATATATACGTTCCTTAACGAATGTGGCCGAGTAAAATGAATGAGTCAAAGACATCCCTTGTCCAATGCCTTAAGGTTCAGTCCGGTATTAATTCATTTGTGATCATGACATAGTACTTTGTGATATTGGTATAGTAATTATACCTAAAAGGACTAGACAGAAACCAAGAGCAGTACATCTATTCAGGATGGCAGATTTTTAAAGGTTTCGGGAGTTACATTCAAGAGTCAAACGGTAACCACAAACATTGCACGATAGAAGATATTTGGGACAGAATTTAAATCAGCAATTCAAAAAGGTATACGGACAAACTTATTCCCTCAAAGCAACTTGGTTCCAAGAATATAGTCACCATGGATTACACAATAGATTAAACGTTTAATAAGGGAAAAGGACAGCCTCTATATAAAGCATAAAGTTACTAAAAACGATGACACTGCAGTATATCTTACAACTTATAGTCCATCAGAAAGCCAAAAATATCAAGATCTTCGACATGCTACAAAAGTGGGAAACAGTATGGGAGATGGATTTCAATCCAGGTAAATGCCAGGTCGCAGACCATGCCATATATCTTGGTGTAAATATCAGCTCCGATCTTAGCTGGTAAGACATTGGGCTTCATGAGGCACAACATAAAGACAAACCATGAAGGTATCAAGGAAACGACATACACGACACTAGTGAGGACACAGCTCGAAAATGTATCCACAGTGTGGAGTCCGTACACACAGCACACTATCAGGAAGGTGGAAATGGTTCAACGCTGGGCTGTCAGATGGGTAAACAAAAATTACTGTACCTATGACAATGTAATCAAAATGCAAGACAGTCTTGGCTGGCGGTCACTCGAACTAATTAAGCGAGCCGATTCCCAGCTGGCCATGTTCTAAAAAATGGGTACGGTCTCGTAGCTGTACCACTCCCTGGATACATTGAAGAATGACACTCCACATGCTTACGCTCTCCATCCGTCAACTATATAAATATACACACCTCTGCCAATCAATTACTACACATTCTCTTTATTTCCAGCCACCATAGTCTTGTGGAATAGATTACCAGGCAATTGTGTTATGCTTCCCGGTTTGGAGAGCTTCAAACTGGAAGTGTACAAGACAAATCACTCTCATTCATAAGAGCATATACCACTGTTTTAACCTGTTTTAACTCGTGATAATAGCTGACATAATCTTCTGGTGTTTTCTATTGCACACTAAAGTTCAATATTATCTTCTAAATATGCGTTCAAATTCACTGTAATTTATACGATATATTTTATTACATAGGACCTCAAACTGTTAACGCTTAACGCACTGACACGCAGCTGCATTGATCCCTCGTGAGAGGTTCGTGCGGTATGAAAAGATAGATTGATAATCTAAATGAAGAAAGTGAACGAATTATTGACAAATCAGAAATCAATACTTCTACAAATGCTGTGCAACACTGTTAGAACGTGCCTACTATGGTATCGATAGAGGGGTATTAGTAGCAGCAGCAGTTGTGCCGGCGGTGGTGTTGGTAGCAGTAGTCGTTGTTTGTGGTGGTGGTAATCGTCGTAGTACTACTTCAGTAACAGCAACATCATCAACAGCAGCAGTAGCACTAGTAGCAGAATTAGTTGCAGATGTGCTAATGTACGTTCTCTGCGTTTCCTCTACCTGTATATAGTCATTCGCCTATATATGTTATCATAATATTAGATTAAAATATTTCAGTAAGTTATATAGAGGATATCAATGTAAAGTTATTGCCGAATCACCTGCACATCTATATGGATCAGAGAATATGTCCATTTTACGATAAAAAAAACAACAACAACTGTTCTAATACATTTGTTATATTTTATGAAAACACTGACATGGAAGGTAGAAAGATTTGTCTCCTAGTAAGTGTCATTGCATACCTGCAGCAATCGATTGTAGGAATATGAGTGCGGTAGCTGATCATGAGCTAAATCGAATGTGGTGTATCAGATACAATTTTATGAAGAAATAAAGAAATCAGAGGTACATGCCCACTCAGTAGGCACACTTTGTTCTTAAAGGTACATGCCCACTCAGTAGGCACAAACTGTTCTTTATAGGAATTAAATAAGTGTATAATTGTGTTACTATTCCACCAGTTCTAATTACGAACATACGAGTTCCCGCTATATAGATATAATCACTTAGTAATATGTATTTTACTGATAGTGATTAGCGGTGGTATCATGCTATTTTCATATGCAAATGAGGCATGATATTTTTTTTTAATTATTTATGCTAATTAAATGCGTCACATGAAACAAATAATATTTTCGACAGATTATAAAGTACGATCATTGCCCATCAAAAAATGAATACAGAGAATAAATAGTGATGTTAGTTTATTAAAGTAAAATAATAGGTAATACAAATAACAAGCCTGAATAAAGAGTTAAATGTTACTTTAGTGGAAGCACACCAAAAGCCGGGAAAAAAACAACAGGTCCCAATTAATCTATGGACTAGGGTGTTACAGTGCGAGCATATCCTGCTTGAATGCTTCAATATCTGACAGCACGACAGCAGGGTATACGTAATTGTTTCATTCGTATATACAACATAGATGGGTTCATGCGTCTCGTTTTGGTATCTTGTTCTCTATTTTGTATACAGCTTCAGGAACGCCTTGGTGTTTAGTTTCAATATTTCGCCTCAGGAATACGTGTGTGCTTATTGCTGTCATAGTAACTTCAGTTAAGCGAGAACATGTCATATAATCACGTACCACTGTGTACTCGTATTTGTTAAAGCAGAGACTGCATACGTCAGGTTATCACAATCCAGAAATCTCAATTGACTGCTTACGTCTTTACGGACAATATTGATTTGATAAGTACAAATTGGAAAATGTATATCTAACTTGCGCGAACATTCTCCACCGATCAGATGGAATTCCCATCGTTTGCAGTAGGGCATTGGGGATAGCTGGAAGAAACAGTCAGAATTGACGTGCGTACATATGCATGCAGTTGAGGGCCGGGGACGTGTGTGCATGCAGATGACTGGCGCATGTGCCTGTTCCATGAAGCGTGTACATACAATATGTATTAATGCATCTTGCACGACGCGTGCACACATTTATACTTCAGGACGTGTTTACTGGCATGTTCCGTGATATGTGTTGATACAGGTCGTGGAGTATTTTTGTAGTATATGCATGTTACAAGTCATATACATGCATATGCGTATTGCAGACGTTAGTTTAAGCAAGTTGTATTTTGTGCGTACATTAATTAATTCCTGTTCCGAATACGTGTGTACATTTTTGTTGCACGATACGTGTGCCTGCACATGGCATGGCGTATTACGAGTATATTTATGCATGACGATGCGATTCGTCTGTGTATGCTGTTTTTCATGACGTTTGTACACATATGTCTATTAATGGTGCAGCAATGTAATTTCCTGTGTGCTGTATGGGGTGTGTCTACACGCATGCTGTTATCATTGTGCATTCATGTGGCGAGTGGTTGCATATGCATTTTGCAGTACGTGCATATAGTATACAGGAATGAGAATTTCATAATTAGACTGTTTTCAGACATTTTTGATGATGTACAATTTCAAAATGTTTAACCAACAATAATGTCACTGTAAACTATGATTTGTACTCGTACGGTATACTCGGTATACTTAGTTCCAGAACACATATCAAACAGTATTGCTTATGAACACGAACTGTCTTAATTGTGACTTGCGTAGACCCTGATCAGACTGTGTGGATACGCAAGCTGATATGTGTTGCTACCCTTGTCACACACGTCGTCGATCCCTTTTTTCGGCCGGGGGCGGGCGGGGGCATAACTACTCCATGTTTTTGTATATGATAGAAGCAGATTATCAGACATTTCTAACATGTTGCTGGTTGTATAATTAACAGTACATCATTTACTCAGACGACACAAATGTACAGTATGAATGTTCTGTTATTGGGAAATAGTTTTATACATGTACGTGCAATGCTATATATATATTCCCGCAAAGTCGGACTCGTCCGAAACACTCATCAGTAAATGTGGCTGTGGCTAGAGAAATGGAGCTTATGGGACTTGCGACCAGTATAACTTCTGATAAAAAGCTCACTTCTGTAGACCGATAACCATCTATAATGTTTGTCAGAAGCATGACACAAATATATTCGACAAGCTGTATACATACGGACAGGGACCATACATTCATCTTCGTCCCAGCTACAGATCTATAAGGTCGAGTATTTCTTTAGCACGTTCTGTTCTTCTTATCTTATCTCACACACAATCCTTCTGACCATCCGCATGCTTATCAGTTTCTAACGGCCATATTAATGACATTAGCCTTGGCACTTGACATTTGGCGTATTACAGTTACCTTTGTAGAGGTACCGGAAGGTACCGGTCCCGGGTGGTACCAGTGCCGACTTATAGGGTTCACCTATTTTTAATTTTGATTAGTCACATGATTACAAAATGGTGGCTGTCATTTAGTTTAAACATATTTTATTTGCATATTGTTTACAAGTTCATTGTCAATGTCAATGTTACTATATACAGTACTATGCAAATGGGATTGGATTGAAAGCAAGCTTATTTAAATCCTCTGGCTGTCATTTACAGAACCAGGAACTGAACAATGTTAAAGTAAAGCAGAACAACAGTGAGCACACACAAACTTACCTACATACAATATGCGTAGCGGTAATCGGCTATTATTGTAGCGAGAGCGGAAGTATGACTATTCATTCTAACAAAAACTGTCACTGAAAAATTATGACTTGTTTGACCCGCATCAATTATATTTTCATTGTCAGTTTGAGCAATAGCAATATTTTCATATATGGCAAGATACTGGCTCTCTGCAGTGACATATCTTGCATTCTGGAAGTCGGACTTCGTCCATTTCGTGCACCTGCAGGCTATAATTATCTCCCCTGTCTAGGAGCGCAGGGGGAAATCCGACCCATTTCCTATATAATTTAATCATTTTTGAACGCTTCAAACAACAAAATTGCAATTGCTAAATCAAATTTAAATGCAGAAAATATTCTTATCACCATTTACTATTTTCGTAATTCTAAATGTGAAATATTTTGGCATAAAAATTACGTATTTTAGAGCAAAATGTATTGACTTACCCCCAAACATATCGGGTCACGTGACTAGTGATATGTCACGCCGACTTCCAGAATAAGTTATCTGGTATCAGGTCAAATCGTTCCCTTACCAAATCGTCCCCAAGTCAATTATCCGCCATTTGTGTTCAATTTTTCCGCTACCTCAAACTAGAGCACAGTTGATGACGCGCCATCTCAATTAGATAAGGATCAGCATTCTTTCCTTACACAAGGAACACCCTACAAACTAGTCAAATAAATACGATGCTATATAACCGCTACGTACAATGTTACTTCGCTAAGCAAGGTATTCAACGGATTCAGTCCCGCTTACTGGGTCGCTCCCTTCACTGTGGGAGCGCGAACAGCCATTTTACCCACTGAACCTTCCACAGCGAATTCGGTGTGGAAGGTTTCACGCCTTTATTTTATCGGCAATCGCAATAAAAGTTATGCGTGGCGAATTAGTAATCGTAAATACACAAATCACCGCTCACTACCCTGCATATTTTGCTAAATATCTCCATCTTTTTACATGAGCGCACGCAAAATGACGTCATTATTCAATTCCAGAATGCAACGAAATGTAACGCTTCTAGAAATGCACTGTGTATAAACACGGTGAAGGGAGAGCGACCCAGTAAGCAGACTGAATCCGTGGAATACCTTGCTCTACCTACAAACAACCTGTGTAGTGTGTACACTATTCTCTGAAGACACGGAATCATTCTGTTTTCAGCTTGTAGTTTATATATTTTAATTTAAATTAAAAATGTACTGTAGCCTAATCCATTTTCTCATGAAGTGACCGTACATCAAGACATATAGTCATAAATCACACATCCCCTCAGGTCCTATAGCCATGGCAACCTGCAAAAAATATACAACAGAACCTGAACATTACAACTAAATTGCCAATTGCAGAATAAATACCACCAACCAGCATCATAACACCAGAAAGTGGGTGGCAGGTGGGAGCACGCGATGGGTAATTTAACGATTGGGGTTCATCCTTACCGGAATCCCAACTGGAGACCTGGTTTGGCCCTCACATACGTCTTTGGCATTTTGTATGTGACAGTTGAATCTGGTTATACCCCTTATGTGAGTATTACGATATTCGTAATCCTATTTTAGGGGAAGGGGCCAAGTGACTTGGTGTGGTATGGACCTGGCACCAGGTCAGGTTATTCTAATTTCAGGGCTGAATATATTTGTTCTCGATGTAAATATTCCATTCTGATTTTGGGTTTTCCCACCCCCCCCCCCCCCCACCCCCCCCCCCCCCCCCCCCCCCCCAATGCAGCAGGTTAAAATGGGATTGAACCCGTTTGCCCGGCCTTACATGACCTTAGCTGTTGATAGGCTGTTAAACACTATTAAACAAACAAACAAACATAACACCAGAACAAATTACAATATATACCCTGATCAATTTGTGAATTTTGATCATGCTATTCACTGACAAAAAGATCATGAAACAACATCAATTATTACTTTGCTAGGCTGGTGTAACAGACCATGCAGACCATAGTATATTATATTATTTCACTTGCTACAATAATTGTGCTTATTTATACTGTAATACTAATAAGCAAACATAAACATTTAGTTCAACATTTTAGTTAAATATTGCTAAAACACACACAAGTACACACATTTGAATATATACCACAAATATTGTTAACATTATAGACAGTTGTAGTATATGTAGACCATGTAGACTAGTTTATCTACACATGCTTATACTATATGTAATGCAGTTTAACTAAATTTAATTAGAGTTATGTACTCAAAACTAACACCAGGTCTGTACCCACAGGCACCAGGCTCATCTTTGCAGGCTGTAGCCACACACATTCAGTAATGGAGCTGTAGATAGTCCTGTAAATATGTTAGCAGGTTGTGTTTCAAAGTTAACTGTTCTAAGTTTTATTAACCATTATAATGTGAGCCATAATTATCTCTTTGTTGCATACGTGTCACTATAACAGAGACTGGGAACCTTTCCCAGAAAGAGTCCCAGCTGTAAACTTGGACAGAATCCATCGTCAGTAGTTCAGGTATTATGAGCATTGCGATCATAATGTACAAGAGCTATGGGTAGATTAGGACAGGGAACCGTTGGTTGCCCGCTTAGCCCAGCGAACAGTCTGGTATAGCTGACGGTGCGCCGACGAGCATAGCGTTTGTCGAGCCCGTACAGTGTGCAGACTGCGAGTTGTGCTCAGCATTGTGTTGAAACACTTCACTGATACGTACGCCAAAATGCGCCCAGATATACAACCGAACACTCTCCATTTGGGCTGAGCAAGTATTAAAACTTGACTCTCAGCCCAGCTGCAGGCCACAAACAACTCGGCGTTTTTTAGATGAGCATTCAGGGATTCCGCTGGGGAAAATAAAAAAATTGCCACATCAAAAAAAAAAAAAAAAAAATCGCCAATCGTTTATTTTTATCGCCAATTGCGAAAGTGGGGATCGCCAGCGGAATCCCTGAGCATTGCGTTTTTCAAACCTCATTGAATGTGGAGACCAGGAGCTGACCAGGCTCATTGCCCAACTACAGCCGGAGATGTCGGCATATACCAGGCTGCTAGCTGGGGATAGCGTTCATGTAGACAGATCAGAACATCGATGAGCTGAGCAGTTCAGGACGTAGCTCAGCTCGGAAAGTCGCTCAGTTAAGCAGTTCAAAACGTTGGAGAAAAATGACAAAAAATGACACAGGTGGTACATAATGTCCACCACACACTGCAATCAATTCTCTGAAAGTAATTTATTCCAACGTAGACACATTGACAAATAAGTTTAATGAACTTGAAGTATACAGTGGGGTCAGCGTGTAAGTTTGTGTGTGCACTTACACGCTGACGCCACTGTATGTGCAACAGGAACAACCACATTATTATTTGCCAAAGTTACAGTGGAAAATCTCTGAACTGGACACCATGGGGATCTGCCAGTGTTCCAGTTTGGAGATGTTTCACTGTATTGTGTTTCAGCACATATTCAAAATATATTGTCTGCGATACAGTGAACCATCTTTAAACCAGTGAGCACATTTTCAACATATACTTTCATGGTCAGGCCTGTACACAGTGGGGGGGGGGGGGGCTTAATTTGCCGATCTTTTTTTAGAAACTCTGGTCCTTCGTGCCGTCGGAAATGTACTCCCCTATATAAATTCATGCGTACAGGCCTGGTGGTAGTAGTCATATGTCTGGGATACAGTGCAACATCTCTAAGCCGGACACCCAGGGGACCTCCCTCCCAGGGTGTCCGGATTAGAGATTGTCCACTGCAGAGTTTGTTCTCCACCATTTTGTAGTAGTCGTGTTATCTGGCTGCCATGAGATATGACTGTCCCAGAGCAGGAACAACCGCTGTTGCCACCGACGCCTGGCCCAGCGTACAACTCCACGGCAAACTACACACCCGCGGTGCCGAACCACACGATTTCCGGACAACAAATTCAAAGCAGTGCCCTTGCTATAAAGGTAAATCATGGACTACATGGGCCCCGCTCTGGATCATATCCTTTACTGGTTTTGCTGTTTTGCTTCGACATTAATTTCGAAGAAATACATTAACCCTTTCACCCCTAAGTAACTGGAATGGAATTTGATATGTTCATTTTGCAACCAATCCAATGTTCACAAAATTATTTTCAGACTATTCCATTTATGAAAAAGGTGTGTTTTTGTTCTAAAAATATTAAAATTACTTGTAAAAAATGCAGATCTTGATGAGATGGCTCGTCACAAGCCGACTCATCTGGATCTACACTGCTTGCCAATACCACTATACAGGCATGTGGTGTTGAAAGGGTTAATTGTGAACCACATTGCTTTGTGACATATTGAAACTGATGCTCTTGCCATAATAGGTAAATCTGGGGTTATATGGACCTGGATTATTGTTAATCATTGTTTTTCACTGATATTGAAGAAATACATTGGGAACCACACACCGTCGGGTCAGATATAAACTAATGCCCGTGCGAATCGGGGTTAATTTGGGGTTATGCGGAACCACATATGGAATTTTATACTTTTTTTGTTTTTCATTGAATTTTATTTTGGAGTAGTGTACTAGTTTTATACCCCCCGCAACAAGTTGTGGGTGGGGGGGGGGTATACTGGAGTCAGGTTGTCCATCTGTCCGTGTGTTATAACTTCATCGAAAATTCTTAATATTTCGCCCATGCGTTCCTCTAAGGCTCTACTATCATGCTGTGACAAATCCATGACCGTCCAACCCCCGCTGATCCCGAGGTCAAGGTCGCATACTTAGTCTTTTTACAAAACTTAACATCAGAGAAATCTGTTATAACTTCTATTTCCTTGCTCGGACCTGCTTCACATTTCACACACGCATTGCTCCAATGGATCTCTACCACCCTGTGACAAATTCACATTCTTGCCGCCCCCGCTAAGCCTAGAGTCAAGGTCACAAGCCCAAACACTTAGAGAATATTTTTACATATTTAGTGCCTGGGCCCATGCGGGGGAGGGGGGTGGGGGTGGTATTCCGTAAGCCTCGCTTACTGACCAATCTAGTTTGTGAATGATGTGGAATGTTGATAGAAATTTCAGAGATATGATTAACACGAGGGAAATACTGAGAAAGTGATTCAGATTGTGCTTTGAAATTTCAGTCAACTGCCATTGTAATATACATATAATAAGGACACAAACAGTTAATTTATCTATTATCTATTTATGAGACTAAACTTTGTATGATTAAGAAGTTCATAAATCCAACTCTAAAATGCACAACAATGTTCCCATTAGCAACCGATTATGGGAACTATTTTGTGTAGTTGTTCAGATTATTGACGCGTACATGTAGGTGGCAAATTGTAGCAGTAGTGAACCATGCTAATGCTAGTGAATTCATAGAAATCTTTGTGCGAACCTTTCAGTCGTACAAAGCTCACATGTGGAAGACTCGGAGCTGTGACACAAAAAAATGCCTAATAAAAAAAATATCCCATTACACCACACGCTTGGTCTCATAGTGTACTGTGCTATAAAGTACCTTCCACCTGTGACGAAGCTTAGTAAACCGGGCCCCTGTTACCGATTTCACCAAAATTGTTAAGCACACTTATCTAGCTAAGTGTACTTTGAGGTAGAAATCATTTATTTTTCCCGAAATGCATTATTCATAAAGAACTAACAACTGCATTTCATGGATGATTAAAAGTATGCAGAATTATTATACTGAATTTATTACATTATCACAGCCAAATTGGCTGTGATAATGTAATAAATTCAGCATAAGAAAAATTAATAAATTTATTCTTAAATTGAATATTTCTCCCTCAGTAGTATATAAGAGTCACAATGATACCATCACCTCTGGAAGGCACCGGCTACGCGCGGCACCTTCCACAGCATGATGGTATCATTTGTGACTCTTATATACTACTACCGCGAGACCATATATTTATGACATGAGAAGATACACCCTATTAGAGATAAGAATCCCTATGTTATACTCGGTATATATATACAAAAATCTGTCATACATTTATTACGAATAAAATATAAACTGACACCCTATTAAAGATAAGAAATTTATAAGTTATACTCAGTATTTTACACCAATCTGTCACAAATATAAACTGACACCCTATTAAAGACAAGTTATCCATAAGTTATACTAAGTATATTACAACAATCTGTCATATATTTATTACGAATAAATATAAACTTACACCCTATTGAAGATAAAAATCTATTGGTTATACTCAGTATAGTGCCTACCATAAAGCAAATGAGAGAGCAAGCTAAGAGTTGGGGAATTTCCCTAAGAGGTTTGAGACTCAAGAAAGATATAGCAGATAGGATAAGTGACGCGCGAGCCGTCGTCTACGAGGAGAGGCTGCGGCGTGCGGTTTCGACCGGACGACTGCCCGCCGACCCCGAAAAACGCTCCGAGAAATTGGAGAACGAGACGACGGCCAGTCTGCGCGCCACCGCTTACGCGCAGCATGTAAAAGAAGATCCCAGCGCACGTAGAAAACCCCTATACAAGGCGTACTACAATAAGATTTATCAAGGGTTGGTGGGGGGACCTCCCAAGAAGAGGAGAGCTATCACCAGAGCTTTGGTGGAGGAGGGTCCCAGGATTCTCGCCGAAGAAGCCGAAGTTAGGGAAACTGTTGATAGGGGTAGGAGGAAGATAGTATGGACTTTCGAGAGGGGGGTAGACAGGGAGATCGCTAATCGCATAATGAATAAAATTCACCCAGAGATGACCACGGCATGTTATCTGAGGTATTCGTGCTCGTATCGTATTAGGAACATAGAGACCGACGCTACTATGATCTATCACAAACAATCAAAGGGCAGTCCGTGGATAAACGAGATCGCCAAAGCCGAGAGTTGGATATCCGATAGAGAGAAAGGTCGAATGGACATCGACAAAGTCGATAGACCAAACACAAAATGGACCTTCGTTCGTTGGATATCGGTCGAGGTGAAGATGATCATCGACGCACAACAACTTCTCATGGGAGCGGGAAAACTCCCAGACTGGTTAAGACAGAAAAAGGGAATGTATTCCGTCGACACGTACGACGACTACTTGTGTCTGTTTAGGTGCATAGCCATCCAACGTGGAGGGAGACCAGACCACTGTTGTGAGAAGGCACGAGCTCTGGCTCGCGAATATCTCGGGCATGATAACGGACCGGGTAGTCAGGGAATTCCCATGGACGATATTAAGAAGGTCGAAGAGCATTTCAAGTTGGGTATTCGCGTTTACGAGCCCACCGCCGATGGAGTGTGGTACCTCATGAAGGTTCCGGCAAATTACGACGTGGTTGGGGGGGAAGACAATGACGATAGGAATGTTTGGAGGTCACTCTTTCCTCATAACGAATCTCCGCAAGATGACGAACGAGTACGGGTGCACCGGATGTCAACAACGGTTCACAAAGTCGTGTAACATGCACAGGCACGCGACCACCTGCATGGGTGGGAAGACCGTGGTGACATGTCCAGGTAAGAGGGTAGAGAGACCACAGTCGGCCTACGAGAAGGCGTTCTATCCTAAGGGGTCAGCGAGTGTGAGGTCGATTCAATGGTTGAGCAGAGAAGAGGAGAGGATGGGAAAGCACACATCACGCCAACTGCGGTCACGGTGGTGAGAGGTGGGTGGCCGGTGATTCGGTCGACGGTTACTGTCACGAGACCGAAGACCGTGTTTTCAGGCTTTCATTTTCCGGATGCTACTGGCACATACAAGGGTGTCCGAGGCATTGCATGAGAGGTAACGCGAGATCGCTGTACAAGAGGACGAAAATTCAAGACGCCAAGATAAGGAAGGCGGGTTACGAGCTGGTGGTGATGTGGGAGTGCGAGTGGTTGAATGAGGTGAATACCTACTATCCACAATTGCCACGCTAGGAGGAGATGACTCTGTACCCTCACCAGACTTCGAGGCGTATCTCGACAAGTCAAAAAGCACACGACCCACCAAAGACCTGACCTTCGAGGTCAAGCACGTTCCTATATCGGTGTCGTTGGGGGATACGATGCATGAAGGGATCACACACCTATGCGAACGAGATCCCGACACGCTAGTCGAGAAGTTCGTGACCGAGCTGCAGATGAGAGGCAAGGCAATCAGGGAGGGGGTTAGGAAGAAGTATCTGCCGGACGACATAGATATGTTATCGAAGTCTCAGCAAGCAAAGATTATCTCTTGGATTTACCAAGTCCCGGTGGTGGGGTTCAACTGTAGCAGGTACGACCTGAACCTCATCAAGCAGTACTTTGTAGAGAAGTTGGCGGCCACCGTGAATAAGGTGATGGTCGGAAAGAGAGCCAGCACGACGATGTTTCTGTTTACCCCGGAGTTTAGATTTCTCGACATCATCCAGTATCTGGGACCCGGTACCTCGTACGACCGGTGGGTTAAGGCGTACAAATGTAAAACGGTAAAGTCTCACTTTTCGTACGAGTGGTTCGATAGCGCGGACAAGCTCGACCATCCGGGGCTGTCAGACTATCCCGAGTGGTATTCGAAGTTGAAGGGTGAGTTCCTACTGTCGTTGTCCGAGTGGAAAGAGTGTAAGAAGGTATTCCGAGAAAAGGGGATGAAGACGTTCAAGGAATGGTTGCAACACTACAACGACTTGGATGTAGGACCGTTCCTGGAGGCTCTGACTAAAATGACGGAGTTCTACAGGGGAAGAGGCGTGGACATACTCGAGGATGCTGTGTCTCTACCCGGTGTTTCCCTTCAGTACCTACTCCGCGGGTCGATCGATGGGAAGGCGGACACGCCCGAGCTGTGGTCACCGAAGTATGAAACTTACGAGATAATGAAGCAGGGATTGGTCGGTGGTCCGTCCATAGTATTCTCCAGATACCCCGAGGCTGGAAGGTCGACGATCAGGGGTCAGGTGGGGAGTCGGGAGGAGAAGATGTGCAAGGCGGTGCTGGGGTACGATGCCAATGCTCTGTACCTATCTACTCTGTCGAAGGACATGCCATGCGGTGAGGAGCAGATATGGATGTGTGACGACCCGGAAAGACAGTCGTATATAGATCGTTTCATGAGGAAGGTCAGGAGTGAAAAGTGGTTCGGATTTGCGGAGTTGGATATAGAGGTCCCGGAAACGTTGAGAGACAAGTTCTCGGAAATGTCACCGCTGTTCGTTAATCGAGAAGTCGATGAGAACGAGGTTCCACAGCACATGAAGGACTACCTGGCCGGGACCGGGAGGAAAAGAGTCGAAGGACAGAGAAAGCTCGTGGGGGCAATGTCCGCCAAGAAGATGATCATATACTCCCCGCTGCTAAAGTGGTATCTGGAGCACGGTCTGATCGTCAAGGCGGTGGTGCATAGGGTGATAGACTACACGCCCGGCAAACCGTTTCAATGGTTCGTTAAAGAGGTCACCGCTGCTAGACGGACGGGGGACGTTGACAAGAGCAAGGCGGTGTTGGCGGAGATATTTAAACTGGTTGGCAACGCGTGTTGTGGCAAACTGATAGAGGCACAAGAGAGACACCTGAACACCACATATACGAAGGATGAGAAGACTGTCGATCGGGCACTGAGGTCGGCGTGGTTCGAAGACCTGGAGGAGATTGGGGAGGCTTACGAGATATCGAGCAGGAAGACTCGAGTGGTGATCAACAGACCGTTTCAGTGTGGCATAGCGGTCTACCAGTTGGCCAAACTCCGGATGCTGGAGTTCTACTACGATTTCTCGGACAAGTATGTGGATCGCGGAGATTTCGAAACTGATACAGATGGGCACCGACAGCATGTACTTCGCGCTGTCGGAGAAGACGCTGGCGGCGGTGGTGAGAAAGAATATGAAGAGAAAGTTTAATAAGGAGAAGACCGAGTGGTTGGCGTGGGACGTGTGGAGCAACAGAACTCCGGGACTGTTCAAGCTGGAATTCGAAGGGGATAGAGCCATCGCTCTGTGTAGCAAGTGTTACTACGTGAGTGGTGATGGAAAATCTAAGCACTCGGCCAAGGGGATGTCGAAGAGATCTAACGATCTGACTTGAGGAAGGTATAAGGGTGCTCTCGAAGGGGGTAGGGATATGGCAGAGAACAGGGGATTCCGAATGATTAACGGGATGATGAAGACATACTGTCAACAAAAATTAGGACTCTCGGCGTACTACGACAAGAGGAGAGTGATGGAAGACGGGTTACACACCGAGCCTATAGGATAGGTAAAAAAAAAAAAAAAAAAGAACTCTGAGAGAATACTAAAGACTCTGACGATCCGGGGGTAGCTGGGTGTCAGAAGGCACCGCGAGAAGTTCTTCGCGAACAAACCCTTGAGATGGCCCATCATCCAAATAGTAGAGCACGGGCTCATCGGGCTTGGTAATAGATCGATCTAGATGATATACATTGAGAGACCACACGAGATCAGTCGCGCGGCGGCTGCCACCTTCGAGCTCTCCCGGTTGATAGAGGTACCAGACATCAATATCCGATGGAAGCCGTTGCTCCTCTAAACCAACGGGTCGCCCGCGCGAGACGGCAGAGGGCTCGCTCGTCACCCTTTTAAACTTGATAGCATCTACGGGCTTCTTACCCATCAATCTGGTCACCTCTCCGTTCAGTGCGGAGACCACGGCGGGTAGTCTGGCCACCCACTCGGTCGATCGCGAATGAGGGTCTACAAGTTCTTTAGCGTATTGGTGTCCGAACAGTCTCTCAGCCAGGGTTCGATTGAAGCGCTCCACGATCCCCTGGTCCCGGTGGATGTTGACGCGGCCGCGTCTGACAGAAACGTCATGCTTAGACAATAGATGAGAGACCGCGCCCATGAACTCGCGGCCGGGATCGACCTGGAGAAGATTCGGCCATTTGAGAGGACTCCTCTTATATATTCGGGAGAGAGCCTCGGCCACCTCCTTAGACTCTTTAGTGGCCAACGGCTCAGCCCCCTTATAACGACTCGCTACGTCAACGATTGTCAGCGCGTACTTGTACGTCTTACGACCGACGTGATCGTGAGGGAGAAACAGGAGATCCGCTTGGTGAACTTGGTTCGGTACCGGCACGTCGAATTTCGGGCGCGAAATATTGTGAGGCGCGGGTAAATAGATCTGCCAGATGGCCTGCTTCTTGAGCCATTCCTTGACAGCGTTTTCTGAAACCTTGGTCGCCGCCGCGAGGTTCTTGATGGCAGCGAGTCCCTTCCAGTAGCCGCGGGGGCTATAGTACGCGTTCGCTAGCTTGCGCGTATGTCATCCAGTGGCGGAGTAACACTCGGGTTCGATTGGGTTGGAGCAATCGGGTTCAACTCCGTCACTCTTGCGGGTGTGTCTGGTGTCATCATTTTCAAAATTATATTTTGTATTAATATTAGGGCTTATAGTTCGTGGGCATATATGTCCAAATTGACAGTGTTTACCCGTGGTCAACGCGGTTGTCACCGGACCTAAGTACATTCCAAACTTGTGATAAATTGAGCAGCAGGCTGTTCTAAGAGTGTGACCTATAAAAGGGTCAGTCTCTAGATCGTCAATCAATCCCGCGGTGTTTGGTATAGGGAGAAGTATACTAACGGCGGTTGCGTACAAATGAATAGCCGCCGATCCAAGAGTTTTTGTCATCTCCGCTCCCAATTTGGATTCGTATCGCGCATACATTTTATCGATCTCCGCATCTGACATCTTATCCACATGAAAAACTGAGAGACGCCTACCGAGATAATGCTCCGATTGTCCCCCAGCAACCAGCGCAGCTAGCCGCTCTCGTCGCGCCGCATTTTCATTTTCATTCGGAGTCGTTGCACTCAACCCAATACCAACCGCCGTTGGAGTTGGAGTTGATTCCGATTGCTCTGTCAGATCATTATATGTGTTGGCAGTCGGAGTTGAGGTTTCTTCTATTAGCTGATCGAGAAGTTCGTCGCAGTTCATTTTTCTTAAAATTAATTTAACTATTCTAACAAGTCTCATCACTTTAACATATTGCCAAGCGCACCACCCGATACTTATGATCACCATTATGCTCGCAACAAAGCTCGCAGCGGAGCACCAAATTGTTAACATTGTTAACCATTGTTCAGCATTTGTTCAACATTTGTTAAGCATTTGTTCAGCATTGTTCAGCATTTGTTCAGTAATTGCTAAGCATTGTTAAGCATTGTTCAGCATTGTTCAGCATTTGTTCAGTAATTGCTAATTAATTATAAAATTAATTGATAACTTCGTAAGTAGTTGGTTGATCAGTCTTTAGCAAAAGCTTGGCGTGCTTAGTTTCCGAAAGCATCTGTCGAACCTCCAGGCGCTCCTCGCGCGTTGGGATAACGTCATTCTCTCGAAGACAGTCATCAAATGAGTCTCGGTCCTTGCAGTGAAAGAGGGCAACCCATTTCGTTTGCTCGCGCAGATCCTTGAGGACGGCGTTGTACTTTTGAGTGGATATCCATACGCTTTGCCTAGCATGGCGGCCAGAAAATGCGAGCTCGGAGAGCATGTCCTTCTTTTTGGTCATCGCCGCCTTGGCCGAGCAATCGTCAATCACGTATAGGGTGGGCTCACCCTGGAATTTTTGGTATAAACCACGCAACCAATCGTGAAGCCTATCACCGGGGTCAATAACGTATACCTCAGGGTCGGTCCATATCCACGGCGCCGCTGATAAGTATCGTTGTGCCGCACAGTGGGACACAGGATCACAATATGACGAAAGGCATCGCGGTAGGAGCCCTCGAGCAAGTCTAGGATGAAAACCGTTTTTCCACATCCTGTCTGCCCACATATTATGGCAGAGTGGGCATCTCCAATCGTGAATTGGTATTGATTGCTAATTTTCTTAATTAATTCTTTAGAATTATCAAATTTATTAATTAATAAATCGTTAGATGATTTTTTTATTAAATCAATAGTGCCGAGACGTATCGGCCATCTTCGATGTTGAGTTGTGCGTCTGTAATTATATATAAGTACACGTTCAATGGCCCGGCTCCGTCCGCCTCTTTGGTTATCTGGATCGTCACACCCTCGCTAGCGTTCTCAACTTGGCGTCCGTTGCCGTGTATTTGGTCGTCGTCGCTGGATCGCATGTCTAACCATAACGCGTATTTGGTATTCAGGAACTCCGCGAGGGAGACGGCCGAGAGATGCAGGTCTTTGGCAACTGCTGCAACCTCCGGAGAGCGCTTAGAGCCGGCAGCAAACTGCTTTCTTACTTCGTCCCACTGCTGGTGCACGCGAAGACCTGCGCTGTAGAGTTGATTGGGTACTCCCTCGATCGTCACCTCTACCTTCGTGATTTTGGGGTTATAGAATTTGTCGGTTTTTCTAGCACCGAACGCGAACCGAGCATCCTCGAACAACATCAGTATACCTTTCATCGAGCGGGCGGGTACGTTGACATTAATATTCCACAATGTGTCGCTTTTGTCTTTCGTCATCTTGCGATGGCGAAGAACTCGGTCGTAAAGTATGGCAACGCCCCCGGCGTACTGGGTTCTGATCAATCGCACGAGTTCGGGCATCATGACCATGTCGTACTCCAGCGAAACATTATCTATCGTATACGTCAATAACATGTCGCTGGCTATGAGAACTCGGCCGTAGTCGTTGAACGTTAGTTCGTGTTCGAGGCGGTCAGCCAAAGCGCTCTGATAGTAGGGCATGTGACTCTCCAGCAACTCAAAGTCGAGCGGGATGTAGAAGCGGTTGCCGTAGGCGCCCGCGACCGCATTGTCGCTCGCGTTGTTATCTGCCTTGTTAGCAGCCCCGATTCTAAGTTTGGTTACGTTCTTATTTTTGCTGGTGTCAATACCCTGATAGATAGCGTTTTCGCGCTCTTGCGCCGTCTTCCACAGGTCCTGGTAGCAATGGTAGACGTCGCTGTCGTCGATCGACATCACCTCATTACCAGAAATCTTTATCATGGTCTTTTTGACGATGGCGCGACCCAGGTTCTGAACGACGGTTCGGTCCTCGTCCGTCGACGTCAGCGAAATAGTGAAAGCGAGGCGAACAGTCCCCGGCACAATGACGTCGTTAGCTCTGAGGTTGGGGAAGCGGACCAAGAGCTGTTGGTTCTGGTCGATCGTCGATGGGTTGTTCGTAATAACGACACTCTGTCTCACGCCTTTTGCCCCGAGGGGCTCACGCAGTCTGCGGTATGGATTGAGTTTGCGACCGTATTGACTCGAAGACATAATTCAGTGAAACTATATTAAACCCGTATGGTTTTGTCTTTAATACATAATTAATTTTAAGAAAATTAGATGGCTGATTCCTGCGGGGATCTGCAAGAATGAGCTGGCGCCTCTCACGGAAACGGAGTCTCTGGTGAAACGGTGGGAGAGTGAGGTGTCTAAACATGGCATCAATGCCATGTTGGAGTTCCGCAGCACTAAAAGAGGAGACTCGTGGGTTAAATGGGGTAATAGCTGGAAGTTGCTGACGTACAAGAACGACCCGACCAAGTTCCTCAGCCCCTCTTCCTTGAACCGATATGGAGTACTCTTCGCTCGAGCGCTCGGAGTGATCGATGATCGGTCGCAGCTGCCTCAACAAATGGTAAAAACCCTACAGTCTACCGATGAAACGCTGGCGAAGACGGCCGCCGCTATAGAAATGAGCGAGCTCAGCGATGTCCCTCGTATAGCCACCGACGGTATTCACACAATTGAAATCACGGTCAACGAAATGAACGGCACGAAATATGACCCACCATTACCTCTTTGCGAACTCCTGGGACTCTATAAGGCTCTGCAAACAACTCGGGGCGAACTGGTCAATAACCTCTCCAAACTCACGGCGTTGGACAAACATATCGCGCTAGAAGAAAGAAAACTTGGGGAAGTCCGTGACGATAGAGAATCTACCAAGCGGATCAACAAACTCCTGCGGTCGTTGCGGGACGAAAGAGAAGCTCGCTTGGAGGCTGCTTCGACTAACCGTGAGGCACTTTCCGGCCAATTAAGTCGGAGCCGCGAAACAATCTCGAGGGTTCTGCACGAGGACACGACACTCGGTGAGCGTCTTCGCACTCTGTTCAGAGAGAATTCACGATATTAACCATCATCGCAGCTTTCAGCATGATTATATCGACCCTAATTCTATCTATATCGTCTCTATTTGTAGCTGTCAATGCTGGTGCCGCACCAGCACCCGCACCAGCACCACACCCGCGCCATCCGGCGGAGCCAAGGAGTGGATAAAAAAACAACTAAAAGCCCTCGCCAGTCTCCTGGCTAAATTAGCAGGAAAGTTGGCTGCCGCGCTGCCTGGTTTGATAGGAGGTCTCCTCTCCTTCTTGTTATCTATATTATCAAAAACGGTCGGATGGCTCGCCGAGAATACCTGGGCTTTAATCGTGGCCATCGCCGGTCTCCTACTATTCTTCGCCAGAGAGTTCCTAAAACCAAAGCGTAAATAATCCGATCGCCACGAGGGCGACGACGAACGCTAATTTCTCCTCCTCATGTGTTGTGCTTCCAATTTCAACATTGTTGATGATTGGTGTTTCAACATTGTTGATGATTGGATTGGGGAAACTCGATGGTGCATCCAATTTACTAATTGGGGGTACTGGGTTTGATTGTGTTGAGGGATGTGTATCCATTTTGTGTTTTGGGGGTACTGGGTTCGATTGTGTTGAGGGATGTGTATCCATTTTGTGTTTTGGGGGTTCTATGAAATCTTTTTCGAATTTATTTGAATTTACAACACTGTTGAACCCGATCATGTTGGGGGTGCGCTTGATGATATCCGTGTTCACGTTACCGTTGTGACCGATTTTTTGATTGGCGGTGGCGATTACGATCTGATTATTGTAACCGTCAACCGGGTCGTCTCGTAGTATCATATTGCTCGGCGCCATATAAAGACCTATTCCAAATACATAGTCCACTGGGGTGCTGGCAGTCTGCAAAACGTCTTGATAATTCTGGATCGCCTTCTCCAGGTCCACCTTAGCTGAGATGGCGTCCTCAACAAGTGCCAAGAATTGTTTTTGCGCATCAAACGCCGTTCCGACTCCTATTATAGAACTGCGAGTTTGCTTCTGTGCGCCGAGGATGGCCCAAATGTATACGCGAATGGAGTCGTTGAGGCGGGTAACACCGGCCTGCGTAAACCCTAGACCGTCGTCCAATATAAAGGTTTCTATACCCTTCTGCACGTTTTCGTCTTGTAAAATATAATTACACTGTCTCTTTGTACTAACTTCAGACCCGAATGTCATTTTATTTACTACATAATCGGTGGCGGTCCAATTTTTATAACCTCTAACTGGGTTCACAACACGATTTGAATAGTAGAAACCATTGGTTACATCTGGGGTGGCATACTTCGTGCTTGCACCGTAGTCTAGACCACTGAGATAAACAGTACCTAAACCTCCGGTGTCTGAAAATGTTTTCTGTCTCCAATCCGAATCTTTTGAAACTTTAAATTCGTCACATATCCGTTACGAACTCCTTACTTGGTTGTATGTGTTAGAAATGGGATTCCACCCGTCGTCTTGAGGTAGTGGAGTACCTAGTTCTTTGAGAATCCTCCTAATGGTATAATACACATGAAAGTTGTAGACGCTACTGCTTAACATGCTGTTACGGTCTGCTATGTGGTCTCTGAAAGAGACGCCACACCCGGTTGTGGCACACCACACGGCAAAATTTAGTTGGTTCTGCCAGAACTGTATAGGATTGTTGTTCCAGATTGTTATGACATCCTGTGTAATGGTTTTAGGAAGTCTGTACTTTTCAAACATGTTAGTGAAATTTGTGTCGAAACCCATGCCCAAACTAGCTCTTATTGTGGGGTGCACAAGCTCACCAATGGTGTTCTTTTGAGTGTATACACCTCCGACCGCGTACTTTGCATTAGAATTAAAGCTAAATGCTTTTGTATCCATTGAAAGATATTATTATGTTTGCTACTATCACTAATGTTCAAAAAGGGAGTTGTGAACTTCAAAAGTTAATAGACAACTGCTGCGGACAACGCCGGGTAGGCCTCAGATCAATCACCTTCACGGTTGGGTGGAAAAACGTTGAAACGCTCGATGTTTTTCACAACAAAGAAGTCGGGGACGTTGATTTTTTCGCATCAGACACCGACTCCGAACACTTCCTCATAGATATGCCACATAGAATAGACGTAAATAGATTCAGAAGTCCACCAGATGCTATAGTACCTCAGGGTCTTTGGAGTTTCGGAGATCTCCAAGCTTTTGTCGCGGAGAAGATTCCTGGTGTAGTCACTCTCGCAATCTCGAAAGCAACGGGGCTCACAACATTGACCGTTGATAGGCGTTTAAGGATCTCACCGGGGTTGGGCTCACTGTTAGGATTTAAAATAACATACCCTTACAACGATGATGGAGTGTTTGATCCTGGCGAGCACGTCGGCACGACCCCGGTGAACTTCGCCGTCACGAAAACTCTCGGGGTGCACCTGGATCGGGTGAACACATCGTACAACACGGTAGACGGCACTCCCAGCACATTACTGAAAACCGTGCCCGCCAGCGACTGTTTCTATGGTATGACTGTGACCTTAGACTTCCCACACCCAGAGATGAAAGTTTTGGAATCGGGACACATCCACGAGTTGAAGATTTCTATTCTTGATGATAAAGGGCGAGAGTTGAAGAGCGATTACCCGATTTCGGTCGTCCTAGAAATTTCAAATTAATTAATTTTAAGAAAATTATTTAGAATTAAACGCATGTTCGTAATATATATATTATCAACATTATTGAAAATGAGTATATACGGACCAGGTAGTTCTTCCGATTGGGTGACAAATTCAAAGAATTTGGAACCGACAGAAGGGGGATTCATCCCGACAGAGGGCGACTTTTTAACTACCCAAAAAACAAAGGCCTTGATCAATAGGACTATATCGGTGGCCACGGACGAGATTCACAGGAGTCTACTATCACAACTTAGAGAATATGCCCTGGCTGTGAATACACAAAGTCGTGAAGAAACACATACGGAACTAAACGAACTAGGTGAAAAAATAACCAAATTTCGAAAAGAGGCCCGGTTGGGGATTGATAAAGTCCGAGAAGACCACCAGGCGGACCTTACGGAGGCTTATGATGCGTTGCTCTTAAAGGACACTCCCATCAGTGAAGCGACACTTACCGAACTAGACGGAAAAATAACAAAATTTCGAAAAGATACCAGGTCGGATATTGATAAAGTCCGAGAAGACAGCCAGGCGG
The DNA here is from genome assembly GCA_029237695.1 of Conchocele bisecta. Lineage (NCBI taxonomy): Eukaryota > Metazoa > Mollusca > Bivalvia > Lucinida > Thyasiridae > Conchocele > Conchocele bisecta. Next base: position 61,462,979 of record CM055270.1, on the reverse strand, counting down.
AGGGTTATGATACGTTGTGCTTAGAGGACTCTCTCATCAGAGAAGCGGCACTTACCGAACTAGACAAAAAAATAACCAAATTTCGAAAAGAGGCCACGTCGGGTATTGAGAAATCCCGAGAAGACCACCAGGCGGACCTTACGGAGGCTTATGAGGTGTTGCGCTCAGAGGACTCTCTCGTCAGAGAAGCGGCGGTTGCCGAACTAGATAAAAAAATAACAAAATTTCGAAAAAAGACCCGGTCGGGTATCGATAAAGTCCGAGAAGACCACCAGTCGAACCTTGCGGAGGCCCTTGCAGAGGCTTATGATGCGTTGCGCTTAGAGGACTCTCTCAAACAAGAGAAGCTACACTTACTGAACTAGACGGGATATGCCGAATTTCTGAAGAGACCAGGTCGGGGGTTGAGGGGGTCCGAGAAGACCACAAGGAGGCCATTGCGGAGGCTTATGGGGCGTTGCGCAGAGGGACTCTCTCAACAGAGAAGCGGGCACTTACTGAATTAGACAAAAAAATAACCAAATTTCGAAAAGAGGCCCGGTTGGTTGGTTGAGGGGGTCGAACGGGTATTGAGAAATCCGAGAAGACCACCAGGCAGCCCTTGCGAAGGCTTATGAGGTGTTGCGCTCAGAGGACTCTCTCATCAGAGAAGCGGCGGTTGCTGAACTAGACGGGAAAATAACCAAATTTCAAAAAGAGGCCCGGTCGGGTGTTGAGAAAGCCCTAAAAGGCCACCCGGCGACCATTACGGAGGCTTATGATGCGTTGCGCTTAGAGGACTCTCTCAGCAGAGAAGTGGCACTTACCGAACTAGATGGAAAGATAACCGAAGTTTCCGATAAACTGAAACATGATCGTATAGCCGCGACCAAAGCTCTTGAGGAGGCCTCTTATAATATTCGTACTGAGGCATATAACGCAAACAGTGCGCTTGCCGGAATAGTGCGAACAATGAAAATGCTAAAACGTGCCATAACAGTTTGGGCTGAGAAGCGGGGCCCATTGGTTGAGGGGCACTATGAATATTCGTTCGGTGCCAAAGCGAGTAATAAATGTGGGGGATACACTATGACAGCTGCAGGTGAAGTTATCCAAATGGCGATCTGCTCGGTTAATGGTAGTGGTAAACCTGTGGGCGCGGTCGCGATAAATATTGTAGTAGATGGGGAAGAACGGGGGTTGGAGTCACTAAAATCTCTGGAGATAGTTCGACGGTGGTTTCGTTCTCCGGTTCTGATCGAATTAGACTTTCCAAAAGTGTTATTAACTTTGTTACGAAAATCGGTGACCCAGAGAGTTCTTCCACTATTGTCTCATTGTTAATTGAACTTATTTTGTAAATACTAATATATTGAAAATCATGAACGAATCAACACTTCCAATTGTCAATATCACTCCATCAACACGGTGTACAATTAACGAAAGAAGTTCAGATTTTAGGTTGAATAATATCGTCGCTATGCAGGATATTTTAGTTAGAGAATATACAAATAGAAAAAGAAACGCTAAAAATTATAGACGCGCGGTGAACATGGGTGAAGCATCTAGCACGGCTCTAGCGAGTGTTTCTGTGTTGTGTGGGGCGGGGACAGCTGCAACTATATCCCCCACCATTATAACGGTTCCTGTAGCGGGGATTTTTATTATGTGCGGTGGTTGTCGGCCGTTTCTGGGTTGTTGTGTATGGTAATTAGGGCGTCGGGTGGAAAACTCGAGAAAAAATTAAAAAGTAGAAAAACATGATAGAATATCTGTTCTCGCCAGGTCTAGAAAAATACCTACGACGTTATGGTGTCCAAGCGTTGGCCGATAAGAAAATATCAAATTTAGAGTTTGAATCCGTGGTGGAAGAAATGGGGAGATATGAACAATTAAAAAATGATATAAGAATCAAAGCGTGCGCCACCATGCCCAAAATTGAGTGTACTGATTGGGATAAATTTAGGGAAAAACTTGGAGATAAAGTCGAAAGAAATGTTACAGTACCATTGTGATATTTTATAAAATAATTAATTTTATAATTAATTTAAAGAAAATTATAAAATTAATTATATTGGTGCATTAAACAATTTATTAATTAATTTTATGAAAATTATTAACAATTTAAAAAGAAAAAAAAGAAAAAAAGTTTTAGGTTCCACCGAGGCTCGAACCCGCGCCAGCAAAACGCCTTCTGGGTCCACCCCGCTAAGCCTTCGCTTAAATTTCTTCTATTTTTTTATTTTTTCGGCTTAGCGAGGTGTGTTACACTCACATCTCCTACACTCCATTATTGGACCGATGCAGCGGACCCCACCTCATCGTTACCTCCATCCGCTATAATGTGCAGAGCGGCCAGAGTGAATTACATGTGGCGAAACTTATCTCAATGTTGAGATATTAATGCCGGCGTCCCCGACACCAAACTGTGTTTATTACTCGTATATAAACTTAACTTTGCTGGTGAAATAAAAAAAATGTTATTTATTATTAATTAATTATTTTATTATATTAATTAATATGTTTTCTATATAATAGGGGGTGTTCAGCTTTAAATTATAAATAATTTTATAATTTTATTAAAAGTAATTAAATAACGAACCATCCCGGAAATTCGTGAACTATATAACCCTCACTACGTGTTTATAAACTGTGTACACTACCAATCGATAGCCCGTTTACATACCATCGATAAGGCTATAAATAGCTGTGTGTGTAATATATATTACAGTGTGTTTATAAACTGTGTACACCACCTGTGTAAATCGATAGCCCATTTACATACCATCGATAAGGCTATAAATAGCCGTGTGTGTAATATATATTACAGTGTGTTTATTTTCCATCCCGGAAGACGTAATCGTGTAAACCTCTCTATAAATGGACACTTAATATACGTGTAAGGTGGGACACCTTATTTACATTTTCATAACACGTATAATTGGAACATTGTCGTCTGGTTGGTGTTGTGATTACAACATAAATTTATAAGCGATATCGTAGAAATGTACGTTCGTAAACGAATCGTTGGGTTTTAAATTTTTTATATAATACGCCTTAGTTTCATATCCGATACGCATTATCCGTCTTAATGTTTGTATTTGCCTCTTGTATAGTTGACATAATTGCCGGTATAATATTGTAAATGCAACGTTTTTATCGGAGCGTAATAAATTACGCTGGTATTTCATGTATTCGATATCGCCTAGTGTTCTCATTTTATAGAATTTATATACAGGATTATAACCCCCGTATTCTTCGTAAACTTCTTCAACTCAGCCATTAAAAATTTTCAATTCCAATTGTATTGTATTATCCATTTTCTCTAATAATATTGGTACTTGTTTTTTCTGTTCAATTTCCAATTAGAATTTTCAAATCCATTACAATATGATTGTAGAAACGCATATCCGTAAACGAATCGTTGATTTTAAAATGTTTTATAAAATTAGTTTTATGATGTTCCGGAATTTGTTCTCCGATCCTATTTAGTCGCTTCGTTTCACGAATTTGATCCTTGTACCGGCGACATAATTGCCGGTATAATATTGTAAATGTAACGCTTTTATCGGAGCGTAATAAATTACGCTGATATTTCATGTATTCGATTCTGCATAATGTTTTCAATTTATAGTAATATTTTTCACCAAAGATATTACAAAATTCCAATTCCCATTCTATTTTATTATCCATTTTGTTATAATATTTGTATTTGTTTTTTTCTGTTCAATTTTATAAAATTAGTTTGATAATGTTTTTTATAGTGTTTTAATGCTGTAGAAACACCGTGACTTATTAGATCGATTCTATCTTTCTAACTGACTTTCCGATTTGAATTATTACTAAACGATAATACTTGCGAGCACGTAATCCCTTGTTAACCATTCGATGAGTGGCCTGAGTGCCACCGCATGGTGGACATAGCAATGACTCGGCTTTGGTCCCTACCCCACAATGCTGACATGGGCGAGGTGAAACGGAACCTCTTCGCATCCATGCACGGTGATGTTTGCAATATTCGTAAATACCGGTGCGAAAAACATCTCTCGTGACTACCTGTCTTCAACCACGCACACTTAACTAGAACCATTATGTTGTATATATATACTGAGTATAACATGGGGATTCTTATCTCTAATAGGGTGTATCTTCTCATGTCATAAATATATGGTCTCGCGGTAGTAGTATATAAGAGTCACAAATGATACCATCATGCTGTGGAAGGTGCCGCGCGTAGCCGGTGCCTTCCAGAGGTGATGGTATCATTGTGACTCTTATATACTACTCCCTCAAAGTAAACTTCGCAAATTTGGTGAAATCGGCTACTGGTCTATATGTACTCACAGGTGTACAGTCGGCGATGGTATGTGATGTTTGTGTATGGCATCATGGCGATGACCCAGTGTGTGGTATGGAACACGTTCTCGCCGATATCCGAGGTCTGTGAACGTGTGTTTGACTGGGACAATGCTGACATCAGTCTACTCGCGAACTGGGGGCCAATATCCTACGTCCTCGCAACTTTCTTCTTCTCTTGGCTTCTCGATGAGAAAGGTATGTTTATTTGATCATACAGTCACACCTCCATCTACACATCACCCTTTTTGTAACAGTAATATTTTATTTACTAATTGAATAATTAATTGCCTAGATATTTAACCCTTAGACCGCTACCCACAACAATTGTCGTCTGCTGTTTTATATCTTGCCTTATTTCTCAATAAAAACATGGTTTGACAGCACTTCAGAACAATTTTGCAGGCCTCTGATACACAGGGCTCCAGATAAGGAATTAGTAATTGCGTATGTTACTCCATCATTTCTGAAGCATTTGGGTATTTCAAAATTTTAATTGGGTAAAATAAAATCACACTACAGTTTACACATCAACAGACAGCAATTATTGAATAGTTTGCTTCAAAATGAAAACATGTCTTGGCATTTCATCCTGGGAGACAATTCTAATGAAATACCAAGATGTGTTTTCATGGAAAATAATAAAACTATGCTATATTTGTGGTCTGTATATTGTTTTTTGCAGCATGATAAAGGTACCACAAATTTTTTATTGCTTTTTGATACTCGCTACTTCTGATTCCAATTGGGGTTTTGGCAATTTTAATTGGGTTTTTAAGCAAATACGAAGCTTATCTGGAGCTCTGGATACATGAGACCTATACATTTGGCCAAAGTGAACAGGTAGAATCTGATCAGGCTGCACAGGCTAGTAAATTGCATTATATACTTTCAGGGCAATACATTCTTATTGGAGGCACTACTAGTATTTACTCTGAGGACAACATTTCTTCTGGGGGGCAGTATTTCCTTTGAGTTCAAAATTTCTTCTCTATAGGTATCATGTACTATATATATGTTGCTTTAAATATATTAATTAAACTGTCTCTGTAAACAAGCATGTACATGTTAGTAATTTGGATTATAATGATATAGCTGACATATGTATATCATAATCAGAGCTCCAGATAAGCTGCGTATTTGCGTAAATACCCAATTAAAATTTCCAAAAACCCAAAGTAGTGGGTATCAAAAAGCAATGAAAATTTTGCGGACCAGGTATCTTTATCATGCTACAGAAAACAATAAACAAACCACAAATATAGCATATTTTCTTATTTTTCCATGAAAACACATATTGGTATTTCATTAGAATTGTAAGTAGTGTGATTCTATTTTATACAATTAAAATTTTGAAATACCCAATTGCTTCAGAAATGATGGAGTGACAATACTCAATTACTAATTCCTTATCTGGAGCCCTGTCATAATTATGCTGTGTTGTTGCAGGTTTGCGACCAGCCTGTCTACTCAGTGCGGCCCTGGTGGCAGCTGGCACTGGCCTGAGATGTATCACCTCCCAAACTGCTGTGGCTACACCGTATGTACTTGTATAGGGGCTGCTATATGTGACTTACCATTGCCAAAATAGGCTTATAGGCCTGGGGGCCGTTTCAATAAACTTTGTACGACAAAAATGTTCGTAAGTGCAAACTTATGATAGTCTGTAAATTTCACATTAATTTCACATTAACAATGTTTTCTTGTAAACAATTATTGGATTTACATTTGTTGAGCATATAGGCATATGCAGCCTATGCTCAATAAAGGTAAATCCAACAATTGAAATTTACAGACGATCCTAAATTTGCATTTACGAGCTTTTTAGTCGCACAAAGTTTAGTGAAACGGGCCCCAGTTGTATGAATCCCGATATCTCTAGTTTGGTGCGCAGATACATTTTTAGCTCGCCTGCACGAAGTGCAGAAGAGCTTATGGCATACCCCCGGTGTCGTCGGCGTCCACAAACTTAACGTTGGGGTAAATGTCTTATAACTTCTGTTTCCTTTCATGGATCACCTTGTTATTTCACACATGCATTCCTCAGATGACCCTCTATTATGCTGTAGCAAATCCATGACCCACCACCCAACCCTTACCCCAAGGTGAAGGTCACAAACTTAGCACATTCATAAACTTAACGTTGGGGTAAATTTCTTATAACATCTGTTTCCTTTCTCATGGACCGCCTTGATATTTCATACATGCATTCCTCAGATGACCCTTTATCATGCTGTCACAAATCCATGACCCACCACCCAACCCTTACCCCAAGGTCAAGGTCACAAACTTGGTACATTCATAAACTTAACGTTGGGGTAAATGTCTTATAACATCTGTTTCCTTTCATGGAACGCCTTGATATTTCATACATGCATTCCTCAGATAACCCTCTATCATGCTGTAGCAAATCCACCACCCACTACCCAACCCTTACCCCAAGGTCTATGGAAGGGGATATCCGCCACTACATTGCATGCTGCTTCATGACAATGCAGTCGACCATTGTTACATGTCATCCTGCATTGCGGCTACTCGTTACTGCTTAATGACAACTCCATCGTGCATTATTACATTTCACATTGCATACCTCGATTGGCTATTTGACATTGTTACATGTCATCCTGCATCTTGGCTATACAATACTGCTTAATGACAACTCTATCTTGCATTATTACATTGCATATTGCATACCTCGATTGGCTATTTCACATTGTTACATGCCATATTCTGCATGTGTCATTCTGCTTACTGCTTGCTGGGATGTGTATATGACTATATGGATTCCGCCGAATGACGCATGCAAGCACGCAGAATGGCCCATGTCAGAATATGAAATTGCCGAATGAGAGATGCCAGCATCGCAGTAAGCAGTAGGCCGAATGAAACTTGGCAAAATGTGCAACGCCCTCTGTTGTCATAATGGGAACGCTTCCATTATGACGCCAGGTGGCGCTCCAAAATAAGTACAGTAGACGTTTTTTCTTGTGGTATTTTGTCACTGTGCCACCGCGGACATAATGTATTTAAAGTGCTCGATCACTGCGAGCATAGCCTACCTGTCCCCCGCGATCACTGTTTCAGGTAGTGGGTTCGCGATGACAGCATCCTCGGTCACTGTGATCACTGTGCGGTCACTTTCGCAACCACCCCCCCCCACCCCCCCTATGTGTACGGGCCTGTCATAACCTGTTTCGGCTATCGTATTATTTTTGAGCGACTGACAGGGACGAGTTGGTCGAAGGGCGAAACGGAGGCCGGTCATTAAATTAACGAATAACGGGAACCGATACGATTTCTAATTACTTCTATTAAGGTAATAATCACACTTTCCATTTACTCATCTGTTGACAATGGATACTTATGTCCGTATTTACATGTACAGTTACTAATGAAGAGTACCTGCTAATTATAGTTTGTGTTAAAAAAAAAAAATAATTAGACCGATGGTGTTCAATCTCCCGAAATAGTCACGGGTAAGCCGCTAAATGATAAAGACAGGATTATTTCCTTTGCGGCCAGAATGGATTAAATCACCTTTATTCGCAATGCAATCAATCAACCAAGTTAAAAAAATATATATACAATTCAGGCCCGTAGCCAGACCTGTTTGAAGGGGGGGGGGGTGTCGTTTTGAAGGCCAATGGGCCTGAGGTATCTAGGGGGGTCTAAAAAAGTGGACTTCGAGGCTAAAAAGTGGACCCCGAGGCTAAAAAAGTGGACCTCGACGCTGGTCGGGAGGGGGGGGGGGTCGTCCGACTGCTCCGACCCCCCCCCCCCCACACTGGCTACGGGCCTACAATTTGACAAACATTGATGGCATTGTGTCTAAGCAATTAACACCATAACTCGTGCACATATAGAATAATGATACAGCATTATGTTCGACTTTAGCTACATAAAAGCGCGAATGCACACGTACACATACACACGCACGCGTTCACTTAATTCATCGTTTCTCATACAAACAATAATGTTTTATTTTGCTAAAGTACTGTACCTTCGCGTACATGCATTTATACAGGTAGATACGCAATCGCGGTGATCCCCCGTGAACGACCACGGCGAATCACCGTGATAACGTTCGGGCAGTGCATCACAGAGACCGAGGATGCTGTCACCGCGATCCCACTGCCTGAAACAGTGATCGCGGGGGACAGGTAGGCTATGCCCGCGGTGATCGACCACTTTAAATACATTACCGCGGTGGCACAGTGACAAAAGACCACATGAAAAACGTCTACTGTACTTATTTTGGAGCGCCATCTGGCGTCATAATGGAAGCATTCCCATTATGACAACAGAGGGCGTTGCACATTTTGCCAAGTTTCGTTCGGCCTACTGCTTACTGCGATGCTGGCATCCCTCATTCGGCCATTTCTTATTCTGACATGGGCCATTCTGCGTGCTTGCAGTCGTCATTCGGCGGAATTCATATAGTCATATACGTATCCCAGCAAGCAGTAAGCAGAATGACACATGTCAGAATATGGCATGTAACAATGTGAAATAGCCAATCGAGGTATGCAATATGCAATGTAATAATGCAAGATGGAGTTGTCATTAAGCAGTATTGTATAGCCAATATGCAGGATGACATGTAACAATGTCAAATAGTCAATCGAGGTATGCAATGTGAAATGTAATAATGCACGATGGAGTTGTCATTAAGCAGTAACGAGTAGCTACAGTGCAGGATGACATGTAACAATGGTCGACTGCATTGTCATGAAGCAGCATGCAATGTAGTGGCGGATATCCCCTTCCATAAAGGTCAAGGTCACAAACTTAGCATGTTCATAAACTTAACGTTGGGGTAAATGTTGTGTAACTTTTGTTTCTTTACAGGGAACGCTTTGATATTTCATACATGCATTCATCTGATGATCCTCTATTGTGCTACAGCAAATCCATGACCCACCCCTTCACCCCTTTCCTCAAGGTCAAGGTCACAAACTTAGCACATTCATACATGCATTCCTCATGTGAATAGCTGTCATGATGTAGAAAATCACCAACTTAGTGCGTTCATAAACTTAACGTTGGGTTAAATTTTGTTTTACTTCTGTTTTCAGGGACCGCATTGATATTTCATACATGCATTCATCTTAATATGCTATATTATGCTATAGCAAACCCACGACCCACCTTGCACCACTGACCCCAATGTCTAGGTCCACCGCACGCCCCTTAACCCAAGGTCAAGTTATATAATATTCATGTTTATGCCCCTGCCACCGAATGGTGAGGGGGGCATATAGTGTTACTGGCGTCCGTACGTACGCACGTCCGTCCGTCCCGAAACCTTAACACTCGGGTAAATGGCTTATAATTTCTGTTCCCTTTCTTTGATCTGCTTCACATTTCACACACGCATTGCTCCAATGGTCCTCTACCACCCTGTGACAAATCCACATTCATCCCGTCCCCAAGCCCAGGGTCAAGGTCACAGACTTGGTGTGTTCGAAACCTTAACGCTCAAGTAAATGGCTTATAATTTATGTTTCCTTGTTCGGATCTGCTTCGCATTTAACACACGCATTGCTCCAATGGTCCTCTACCGCCCTGTGAGAAATCCACATTCGTCCCACCCCTGCCAATACCAGGGTCAAGGTCACAGACTTGGTGCGTTTGAAACCTTAACACTCGGGTAAATGGCTTATAATTTCTGTTTCCTTGTTTTCAAATGTGTCTCGTTTTCTTTGGTTGCCAGCGGGGGAATTCCTGTGCCGACAGGCCACATTTCTAGTTTGTTATGCAACTGTGCCAAGTTTGAGTGAAGGCTGCCAACAGGCGAGCTTCGTTGTCTTCTGACAACTCTTGTTAGCTTTCTGTTATGCGTGAGTTGAATCTGGTAATTGTACCGTTATAATAGTAGTAAGATTAGTAAGGCTAAGTACGGCTAAGTGACTCTTGGTGTGGTGAAGGGCTGGCACCAGATCAGGTTACTCTTACTTCAGGACCTTGGGCGCATGCGGTTGGTAATTTAACGATCAGGATTCATCCTTACCAGAATCCTGACCAGTGGCCTGGTTTGGCCCTCAGATAGGTCTTTGGTATTCTTTTATGTGACAGTTGAATCTGGTTATACCCCTTCGTATACTTCCTTACCATCATCCATATTTCATTCCATACCACATCCATGCGGCCTTCATGCCAAGGTCAAGGTCAAATTACTCAGAATTTGCATCAGTAACATTTGCGTTAATGTTTTCGGGTACCCATTATCTCTGCAACGGTAAGTCGGATTGACATAAAATTTCATATACGTCCTTACCATCATCCATATTTTCATTCCACTGCACACATGCGGCCTTCATGTCCAAGGTCAAGGTCAAATTACTTAGACATTTGCAACCATAATATTTGCGTTAAAGTTTTCGGGTACCCATTATCTCTGCAACGGCAAGTCAGATTGACTTTAAACTTCATATACTTCCTTACCATCATTCATATTTTCATTCCATACCACACCCATGCGGCCTTCATGTCAAAGGTCAAGGTCAAATTACGTAGAAATTTGCATCCGTAAGATTTGCGTTAATGTTTTTGGGTACCCATTATCTCCTCAATGGTAAGTCGGATTGACTTCAAACTTGATTACTTCCTTATCATCATCCATATTTTCAATCCATACCACACTCATGCGGCCTTCTGTCCAAGGTCAAGGTCATTTTCAAATGACCTTGTGTTAAAGTTTTTTTTAAATATTTGCATTAATGTTTTTATTTGTCGGTCCAGGCGGAGGCCAGGGGGTATACGTGAGCCCCTGCTCACTTTCTCTAGTTCGCAAAGCATTTTGGGACAGATCAAGCATCACATCAGCAGCACATCGCATGATTTGATGTTTAATTGTTGACAGGTCGTTAACCACCTTTATTGCCACATTAAATTTTACCTTTGCCTTCACATGTTTTGCAGGTTGATACATGTTGGCCAGTTCCTGAACGGTCTGGCAGGACCAATCGCGATGGGGGCGGCCCCAGCCCTGTCCGCAGAATGGTTCCCACCCGAGCAGAGAACCACAGCTACCGCTATTGGCAGTCTCACTAATGTGTTTGGAATGGCCGTCTCTTTCCTAATTGGTATGAACTGGGCGAGAAGGGGGATATTTTCACGGAATTGTGAATACATGTACAATAAAATAGTTTGTTCATGAATTGCTCTATTGGTAGTCCTACTACTGTGTTTGGAATGGCTGTGTCTTTCAATATTGGTGTGTACAGGGTGAGATGGGTGGAATTATTACAGAATTTTTAATACATGTAAGTAGAACTTCCTCTAAACCCGACACCTAGGCAACTTCTGTTTGCTGAATTCTATCGCTAATGGCTGTTCATGATTACAAAGCACACACACTATTTCTTGGAATATTCATATGCAGTGGAACATCTCAAAACCGGACACCTCCCAGGGTGTCTGGTTTAGAGAGGTACGTGCCACTGTATAATAAAACTGTTCATGAATCGCCACTATTGACAGTCTCACTATGTTTGGAATGGCCGTCTCTATCCTTAATGGTGTGGACAGGCGAGATGGGTGAAATTTTTACTGAATTGTTAATACATGTACATTTAAAGCTGTTTGTTCAATAATGGCTATGAATGCCTTGCATGCCTGAATTCCAATGGAGTTCTCTGAACCGGACACTCTGGGGACTTCACTGTAATTCAGATGTACGAGTCTTTACAATGCAATGTGTGCTTTGCAATCATGAACAGACATTAGCATCAAGATAAAAGACTGTAAAACACTTGCAGGTGAGATGACTATCTTCAAATAATGTGAAATTGATTGGGTCCATTCGGTGAAAAAACGAGTGAATGTAGCGAAATGAGTTTGTTTAGCGGTAGGACCCCCATCATGAGAGCATTATTTCACAATGGTTGAATAGACATTTTCTTACATTTAGCACTTTATTTTAAATAACAATAAAGAAAATCAAGCATACGTACACTGTGGCTAAGATTGTACAAATTAATTTCCAAAGGCGGGGTGCAGTGAATGCGACTATCTCATAATTTAGAGGGTGTCTCTCAGACGATTTGATCTGCACTGCTCGCCATTACTTCAAGGAAACACCGTCATGATTCTAGCAAGCAATATACAAATTGCACACTCATGTAGCCTGACAATGATCTACATGATGTCGAGTGTGAGATTTGAGTGCATGCTCAAAATGTTTTATGATCATGGAGCCTATGTTGTATTGCTGTTGCAGGTCCCTACCTAGTTCCAGTTAGGAAGCTCCACAGCCCCGTGGTCCCTAACACAACCAACACAACTACTGCCAACCCAGGGTGAGTGTAGGTGTGGGGCTGTAACACCCACGCTTTCCCTAACACAAACAACTACTGCCAATGTGTTGACGTGCCTGGGAAATAGTTTCATGGGCCTGGGAAATAGTTCTGTGTGCCTGTGGAATAGTTAAAACTATTTTATCCCTCTAAATTATGACGTCATGATTTTTGTCAAAGATTACGTCATACAATTCAATGCAATTTATGTTGGTCAGTCGATGCGCCCCACCGCAAATTCACGTTCATTGCATCACATACAGTATATTACAGATTGAGAAATAAAACAGTTATTTCATGGTCATTTGGGAAAACAGTCAAAACATATTGCCCCTTGGTGCTGTGGACGACCCGATGCACTATTGCCCTCGGCCTCCAGACAATAGTGCTTTGTGTCGTCCACACCACCTCGGGGGCAATAGTTTTGACTGTTCCCCAAATGACCATGAAATAACTGTATAATATTCGGACACAATTTATTCTGTGAAACACACATTAACATATGGTTTCTTACTGCAATGAATGTCCAAATATTTGCGGTTAGTATGGTTGTACTTGTTTATTACAAGAGCAATGTATTTGGACAAAATATGTTTTTGCACACCCCTGTTTTATAAGGGCTTCTCAAATTCCCAAAACAAATGGTATTCAAATATTTAGGGTTATTACAGTATATGTTTTCAGTGGAGTTGCATGGTATATCTGCTTAGGGCACAGTTGCCAGTTAATCCCTTTATCCCTAAATACTTGGCATATACTGGTTCATGGTAATATTTATACTAGTTTTTGTCGAGCCCGCTTGTGGAAAGCGAGACATAGTGATCACAATGATGTCTGTGTGTCCGTGCATCCGTCCGAAATCTGCGTTCATGTTTTTAAAAAATACCATCAAATGCCTCGGCGGGCTCGACATGTGGGCCGCGGCCATCTCATTTAATCAGGGGTGTAGCTAGCCAATTTTATATTGCAGTCCCGACCAATTTGTATGAATGCCGAAGGTGCGAAATGGCTATGGGGGTCTGTCGCCCACCACTGCCGAAATGTTTTGAAAAGTATATCACAAATAGTACATTTTTTCATATTTTAAAACATGTTGTATGCGTAAAAAATCACTGTATTTGGCTGCATATATTTTTCCTACCATCAAATACAATTGAAACACCACATGAGATTTTCAATAATATAAGACGCTTAATACTACACATAAATTGGCAAAAAGTATGACTGGCGGATGAATCAAACTGGCGCAGTTGTGGAATATGAATATCGGTAAGAAAAAGAGGAAATTCGGCACTACCTAATGCAATATTGTGGATACACTGTCAACGAATGTCTTCATAAACTTCATAAATGGAGTAGCAAACTAGTTCTATTTCATGAGCTCATGCTACTTGGTAACTTGGTAAGCAGCACTGTGATGCTGAATTATGTCTCTTTACAAATATGCCATGTGCATTTATATATCACTGTTGATTTCATTGTAAATGGATTTGAAAAAGCCATGTATTTCACCTCGTTGCTAACCTTATAAATTATATTAACTGTATCATCAGGCGATGTATTTACAGTTGCCATAATAGCGCTAAATATTCGAACACAATTTGTTTTTGGAAACCCCTATTAAATAGGGATTTCCATAAATAAGATGAACAGATGTGTTGTGCACCAAAGTGGGTTATGAGTGAGGATTTAATCATTAATATTTTGTTTTTGTGGATGTAAACAAATACTTTTCTACACATTTATTTAGTTCAACACTCTGTGAATCAGCTGGTATATTTGATATTGTTTTCCATGAAGAACGTATTTGAATAATGGCATGTGTGAGATGGTTTCCCCGTTCACAAAGCCAGAACCTGAAGAATAAGAGGGTGAAATGTTCACGCAAATTACGTTAGATGTTTGGACCGAATGACCCTAAAAGCACACATATGTGATAACCAGGAATGAACCATGGAACTACTGCAACAGAATCCAAAACTAAAGTACGGAATAAAAATGAAAATGCTCATGTGTGAAGGTTACAATTTCAGAATTACAAAGTGGCAATCAATTGGCATTATTGAAAAGAAACTGAGATGTCGCAAGTGGTAATGAAATTTCACGAGTGATGTCCGAATGCTGTTATGGAAAAAAAAAATCCTTCGACGTCACGACAATGTCACCCCTCAATAAACAAGGGCAATAACTCGGTAAATGAGCGACAGTGGCATAAACGTTTTTAGACACACATTCTACAGTCATCATCATGTGATTTTTGGTTGTGTCCCAAATTAAAAAAAAACACTCTCTGGACACACGTTTCAAAGGATTAAGAGCCTGGCAAACGCCGTCAATTCAGAGATGTGCAGCATACCAAAACAGGACTACTGCGCAGCACATGACATGCGATTATTTCTGCTGAAAATGTATGCACACCAAGGAGAGGAGTAATACGGCAGAATGTGAATGTTTCAGGAATGTGATGGTGTTAGTTACTGAAATAAATACGTGTCAAAATATAATGAACACCCCTCATATTTCTATGTGTTTCTACAAACAAATTTTGTCCGAATATTTCGGGTTATTATGGTACATGTAGTTTATTGTGATTAGGGCCCGCCGAGAATCGGCGATGCCCTAGAGGTTGCACACTGTCCGTCCGTCCATCCGTCCGTCCGTCCGTCCGGGCACACATTAGGGTACTTATGGGGTAGGGGGCGTGGTCTTAGACAATGGGTTAGGGTTAGAACACAATGGAACTTAATCCGTACCCCGTAAGCCTATTGTGTCTTACGGGGTATTTCCTTTGATCTTTTATATAGCAAGTAACCCCTAAGGACCGAAATGTAAGTTCGTCCGTCCATCCGTTTATTTTTTGGATGTTTTTGTAAGAGTTTCTCAAATCACCTATAGGGGCCCTAAATGCATTGACAGACCACATTTTCTAGTTGTTATTTGTATCTGTGGTTAGTTTATTCCAGGATGATTTGGGCAGCAGCCTGTATGCACAGCTGATCCACTTGGACAACAGCGGCAATGGCACACAAGGTACAGGGCACACTAGCCCTCATAATGTGTGTGTGTGTGTGTGTGTGTGTGGTGGGTGGAAGGTGGTTTGGCCCTCGCATACGTCTTTGGCATTTTGTATGTGACAGTTGAATCTGGTTATACCCCTTATGTGAGTTTTACGATAATTCGTAATCCTATTTTAGGGGAAGGGGCTAAGTGACTGGTGTGGTATTGACCAGGTCAGGTTATTCTAATTTCAGGGCTGAATATATTGTTTCTCGATGTAAATATTCAGTTCTGATTTTGGAATTTTCCCCCCAATGCAGCAGGTTAAAACGGGATCGAACCCGTTTGCCCGGCCTTACATGACCTTAGCTGTTGATAGGCCGTTAAACACCAATAAACAAACAAACAAACAAACCCTCATAATGTGGAATCAAATTTTGTTACCTGCTGTGTGTTTTTATGCGCCACCACAATATTGGAGGGGTCATTTAGTGTTAACATTGTCTGTACATCTGTTCCATTCCACCTGTCCCGTCCGTCCGTTTGTTCACAATGTATATAGTGTTTGGATTGTGTGTCTTGCCGTCCATGATGTATGTGGGTCTGATTAACCCGTTACATGCGGAATACACCATTACGGTTATGACATTTTTAAAATATTTTTTTTAATTTTGTTATTTCTCAATGAAAATATATGTTGTGACCACTCATTTGAACCGTCTCAACGAGATATTTTTCAGCTCATCTAAAGAAAATATTTAGTATTTTCCAATGGCGTATCATCAGTATGAAATGAGTTAAGCAAATTTCCCGGGTTTCTGGCACCGGGCACATTTGCGTACTGACAGGCCACATTTTCTTGTTTTGTTAAAAGAAGTTGAAAAGGAATATCACCAGATGACATTGTCCAATTGCCACCGTTTAGCCCTTAGACCGCTACACACAACAATTGTCGTCTACTGTTGCTTTTATATCTTGTCTTATTTCTCAATAAAATCATGGTTTAGCAGCACTTCAGAATCACATCATTTCCAATGAAAATGATTCTGAAGTGCTGTCAAAGCATGTTGTAAATTATTCTAAAGTGCTGTCTAAAGCACGTTTTTTATGATAAACATGGAAAATTATAAAATAAACAGCAGACGAAAAAAAATCACGCATTACTCATCTACTTGTCTACATACCATACAAACGCGATATCCATTATACATGTGTACCCAGTGGGCACACGGCGTCAGATTGACGTTGGATATTGGTTGGATTCACGTCGCGACGTCGCCAACCAAAATACAACGTATATGCGGCGTCAATACTACACCGTTATATTTACGTCGGGATTTGACGTCAAAACAACGTCGTACAACTGACCTGTTTCCACAGTGTTGAGATATTTTTTCATTTTATTTACTGGAATCTTTCAGAATAGTATATAGTAGCAAGGGATTAAAACTAATTTGAAGCATTCCGACAAGTACGTATCAATCCACCGCACCAAACGTTGTATTTACGTCGGGATCTGACGTCAAAACAACTTCGTACAACTCAGCTGTTTTAACAGTGTTGATCGAGCTATATGTTTTCACTTTATTTTCTGGAATCTTTCAGAATAGTATATAGCAAAATTAAGGGGACAAAAACTAATCTGAAAACAGCCCGACAAGTGTATTTCAAGTGTATCGACTCATCGCACCAATGCCGGGAAATTTCGACCCTTTTCGGATGCCCGCGAGATTGTTTCGCAGACTAAGTAGAGTTACCTCCCTTCTTTCCGCGCACGTGTTTTGTAGGTGGCGCTGTGGATATTATCAATTTTATCACTTTAATTTTGATAACGACGGTTATTTTTGTTTGCTGTGCTGTGATGTCTTATTATTTCTAACTACCAAAATAAATATGTGTGATTAACCAAAAAATCAGTACATTTTATAATAATTAAGTTTCCTATTTTCTTTCCCCGGTGTTCACCACGTGACTTCCGGCCGTTGCGCGCCATTAAAGTTGTTCATTTTCAGTTTTATATTCTCCCGATTTAGTCGCCCACAGTGTAAGTAAAAACATTATAAATGTAACACATTTAATTACATCTGTTCGGCGTTTCTGCCTGATAGTATCATCAGTGATATTTCGCAGTGAATCTAGCGTGATTGTGTTTTACCTTTGCAGTCACAGCTGTCATGTGTTTTCGCGCCTGGCATATCAACTGGTTCCGGGTCATCTCGTACCCAGTCCATGTCGTACCCAGTCCATGTCGTACCCGGTTTGGTCATCTCGTACCCATACGTACGAAAAATTAAGTCATCTCGTACCCAGTCCAAAAAATATATATAAGGTGGGGTAAAATATATTACTTTTTATGCATATTTAGACTTGAAATTTGATCTGAATGTCATTTTCATATAATGAAATAGTACATCGATTGGTTTTGGGTAAGGAATTGCCAAAAGTTGATGTACAGGTTATATGTAATGCATCAGTCAATGTAAGTCCCCGCCCCCCCCCCCCACCCCCCCCCTCCGGGGGAATAGCGGGGCTTATATTTTCGTTGCTGTTAAAGCCCCGGCAACATGGTCGGTAAAAGCCCCGGTAAAATGCCCCGCACTGCGGGGCCATCTGGTGATTTTAAATGTGAAATATTCTTGCACGAAAATGATGTGTTGTAGAGCAAAATGTCACTTATAAATAGTAGATATCTGGGAACTTTTATTAGTATGGGAAGCCATTATTACAACCCAAGCAGCTTTATTCGTTGTAGATGTAATTGGTAGCACATTTGGCCTGCTACTCGTTCTATTTCTAGGGTGGTTGACTTAGTGATATAGTTGTTTTTGAAACCGTTACAGTCGATGATCAGCTGGGTAATGACCGATATGTTTAGTTTGTAAAGTTCGAGTCTCCTAGCACTTTTTGGCACTTTTTGGATTTCTTGACGAAACGCCGGGTAGGTCTGTTTCCGAACTTCGTGTAGTGCTGGGCATCTTAGTAGCATGTGTGACGCATCCTAGCTCCGCCTCCAAATGACAGTTAGGACAAGTAGGGTCGACTAAGTACAGGGTAAATATGTGTTTGTTGCTTTGAAATAGGTACGTTCCTGTTAATAGTAGTAACCAAATAAATAGCCGCTAACCTTTGGCACCACCCACGGACTCGGTAGAAGGAAGGTCGGATATGTGTGAATAGTATTAAATAGCGCAAAAGTGGACCCTTGCATGATACAAACTTCTTAACCGTATTAACGCACGGACACACGGACGGTGGCAAACACTATATGACACCGGCTCTTCGAGACAGGGTTCATAAAAAGTAACACCCCCCCCCCCCCCCCTATTAATAGTATAAAATGCAGCACTTTATACTTTTACTTACATGGGGAGGGTGTGTGTGAGAAATTAGGATTTTTCCAGTGGGGGGGGGGGTCTCGGGTGGGATTTTGCAGGGTTTGTTGGGTAAATGAATCACTTTCCAGGTGGGGGGGGTCTCGTGATTTTCCAGGGTTGGTCGGGTAATGAATCACTTTCCAGGGGGGGGGGGTCTCGGGTTTTCCTTCAGTGGTGTGGGGGGGGGGGGGAAGGGGGGGAATGTCTCAGAATTTTCCACGTTTGTGGGGGGGGGGTGGGGGGGGGGGCTGGGATAACGGATAACGGCAGTGCAATATAAACAGAGGAATTATTTGAAAACAATTTTGTTTAAATTATTAAACAAAATTTGCCAGTATTAAACAGTCCACAGTGAAAGTAGATCGTATTAAACAGTTTTAAACCCATGTCACCCTCCCACACAACAGTATTCAGGTAAACATACATGTACATATCTTGATAACAGTCTGATAAAACCCCGGTAAAGCCCCGGGGTATGTCCCCGCTCAATTTCTTAGCAACAGTTAAAGCCCCGGTAAAGTCCCCGCAGTGCGGGGCATCATGAAAGGTAAAAGCCCCGGGGTATGCCCCGGTAAAGCCCCGCCCCTCCCCCGGAGGGGGGGGCGGGGATTTACATTGACTGATGCATAAGGTGTCATATCGTACCCAGTCCAAACTTTCTGAGAGACATCGGCAGCGGATTCGCATGTTCAGGATCCGTGTCTCGTGTCGCGTGGTCTACACTTTGCACAAAGTTTAAGGATTTTGCTTTTTTTTGTTATCTATATCGGGGCTAGACTAACTAGTTCGTTTCAGAAAGTTTTTTCTCTATTCTGACATTTAACGCCCCGTGCAGGGGGTCACTGGAATTACCGGAAACCTCTTATTTACCGAAAACCACCGAAATACCGGAAACCCCTTTAAATACATATATATGACATACATATGTGTTTGTTGTGTCATAAATGGTTTGTTTACTATATTATATCACTGACACTTGCATTGTATTGAATGTAACAAAAAAGACGGGATACGATTGTAATTTTGTATACAATATAAACATGTTTTAAGATTGTTATGCTAGCACATGTAATATAGCACACAAGATGTGAAAATATGTTACCTATTACACACTATTATTAATTAGGTAATAAGTCTGACATTTTATTTATATTAATTAATTTCAGTCAATTTACGCCAGACAGAATCATGTCAAGCTCTTTAAATGACATGATTTTTACTCACGCCGTAATTACCCAAGCTGACTATATACATAATTTTATACAAAATGGTTTTCGGTATATTCCCCTGACGTGTTTTCCGGTAAATCACGGACATCGAGTCAGCGAAGGTGTTTTCCGGTAAATCGAGTCAACGAATGTGTTTTCCGGTAATATATCACGCTAATCTGGAATCTGGAATAATAACACTATCTACACCAGAGAGCATCATATTTGAAACACAATATTTAATCATTATAGTAATTATAATAATTATTATACCATGCCTAAGATACTATTATTATCTATTATTTGTGAGGAACAGACTATTAGTACTGTCCATTCTTAACTGCGAGTGTTTTCCGGTAAATTTGACAGTCGTTCTGAATTTGGAATTAAACACCAAACAAGAGGATCCTAACTCATTTTATTTCGACAAAATAGTTTTGTAATTTAGTGCATATATATCTCATAATATAGTAAACAAACCATTTATGACACAACAAACACTTATTTATGACATTATATAGTGATTTACAGGGGTTTCCGGTATTTCGGTGGTTTTCGGTAAATAAGAGGTTTCCGGTAATTCCAGTTACCGCCGTGCAGGCACCGGGGCGGGATCAACTGATCCTGAGAATAGTGCTGCAGTAGCCATTGCTTGTCGTAAAAGGCGACTAAACTGGCTTAACGATTGGGTTCATACTTTCCGGAACCCACTATACCGGATTTGGCCCTCATGTACATTTTTGGCTTTCTTGTATGTGAGTTGAGTCGGGCTATGCCCCATATATAAAGTAAGATTAGCGCTAATCCTATTACTTTTAGGGGATGGGATAAATGATGCTGGTGTGGCGAGGGCCTGGCACCAGATCAGGTTGTTCTAATTTCAGGACTGAATATATATTTTGATTGTAAATATTGAGTTCTGAAGTTGGGATTTACCCCCCTCGGACAGGTGGATACGGGACTCGACCCCGTTGACCGTCTGCGTGTAGACTCCCTGAGGCTTGTACCTCTATGTCAGAAAAGTGGACGTTAAACCCTATTCACTCACTCACTGACATTTAACTTTTCTGAGACGAACCCGATCCGCATCATTTCTTCGTCGAAACCAAAAATAGACAGTAAAGTATATTTTCGGAAGAATTGATACCTGCAGATTAATAAAGTATTTCTGCTTATTCAGCTAAAATATGGGTTATTTATCGTGTTTTACACGGTTATTTAACGAAAACTCGATAAACTTAACATCATTGTTATTCGCATGTGTTACGGACGACTTCCGACTACTGTCGACTACTGCCGAAAACATTCGACCAATCGCCTGAATTAATAATCAGGGCTCGAATTTGGCACTCGCATACTCGCAAAATGCGAGTGCTTTCTGAAAAATGCTAGTTAAAATCATAGCCGCTCGCAAAAAATCGCGAGTGCCAATTTCAAAAAGGAAATCCAAATCTGGATCATGAAATGCTCTCGTCAAAGCGCTTCGAAGATAGGAACATTGGAGGTCGTAAATCAGGACGTTGTTGCCCCGGCTATATATCAATTGCGACATCCCTCTAGTGCGACATTGAAATACTACGTCACAGGTCGTAAATGAGGACGTTTTTGCCTGGGCTATTTATCAATTGCGACATCCCTCTCGACATTGAAATACTACGGCCCATTAATATTATTACAAAAATAAACATTTCCGGTTTCATTTTTACAAATACACAATTTTTTACCAGACATTGATAGAATGGAACTTCCCAGAAACCGAATTAGATAGATTGACAACCACGAACGGTAGTAGAATAGTTTAATTGTTGGCACTACTTTTTTTCATAATGCGCACCTTAGTGATACTGAGGATGACATACGCTACAGTGTACAACAACAAAATCAAAATGTCAATAACTTCGTATTTTCTACAGCCTGCAACATTGGTTAAATTGTCTTGGTGTTCAACTATTTAAATGAGGATCAAATTAAATATATATGGAGAATAAGAAAAAAAGATCTGCGAATTGCAATTTGTGAATCAGATAATTACAGCATTGTCATTTTGTATTTAGCCCAGATAGATGAATGATCAGAATATGACAGAAATATGTGGCTACCTGGTATTGTCATGATAATCATGTCATTAATAAATAATTTTTTCAAGTTAATTTGTTCTACAATATATGTCTGAAGAAATCCAATGAAAAATCCAGCTAAAAAAATAAACGTTCCATATACAAGTAAATAATCAATATGCTTTTGCATTTTTGTTATATTTATACTATATACGGCGGCTATTTCCAACATTGTTTATTAGTTTCACCATACCCTCCCTAACTGGAATGTTTTCTACAAAGACAATGTTTACTTTTACATAGGTATATGCATATGTAATACATGTATGTAATTTGTAATTTGCTTGTTGTGAGTGGTTTTTCAGTATCAGAGCCTGGTTGCTATCAACTAGCATATAGAATATCAAGAGTATATAACACGAGAGTAAACTACTGTGAGCGACACAAATCGACGACAAAATCGTCTGGAACAAAAACTAAAGCGATATAAAAGCTCAATATTTAGCATAGGCTCCACAAATGTACCAAAATTACAGGTCAATCGGAACAAAAGTAATTTTCTTTTCAAACAACGAATTTGTTACGGGGTTGTAAGCAATGTTAGGCGACGCAAAGCACTCTGGGATAGTACACACACTTTTTATCCGGGAACTGTATGCACAGTTACAAGCGCGAAACACAGAATCACATGCTTTGGCTTTACGTTACGAAATTAAGCTGTGTGACGTCACGGCGCATGCACCGACACAGGAATTACAACGTCGCAATCTGACGCTCCACTGATCGCAAGATGTAAATTACGTCATTTACCTATATGACGTCATCATAAGTAGAACAAAGACTTGCAACGTTTCCATGCCAATAGGGGGCGATTTCACGCGGATACTGGTTAAACATTGGATTCGAGATTATTGCCACATTTTCCCAGAAGACACCGGACAAGAGTTCACAACTTCCGCCTCGACTTGCGTAGCCTAACATTGCTTACTACCCCATAACAAAACAGCTTTTTGACCAACATTTTATTCATGATCCGATCGTCCTGAAATTTGGCACATATGAAGACTATGTAATTGTGGATACTAAATAAGTTAAATTTTGAGCTTTTAAATGATTTTAGCCTTTGTTCCAGGCATTTTTTTTCTCTGACTAGTGCCGTTCACAGTAGTTTACTCTTATGTTATATACTCTTGAGAATATGTAATCAATAGATCATCAATATTTTTCTGTTTTTTAATAAGTGTATATCTTTTCTGGTTGTATGATAGACATTTGTTCTTTCTATAAGGGTTCCAGAAGAAGGCCATGTACCTACTAATGGACATCAGAGACATGCTGAAGACGAAGGGATTGGCAAACAGGTAGTGAGGGAGTGGGCAAGCTGCCCTCGCAGATGGAAACGCTGGAGGAGCTCCAGATACTGGATGCAACACTACAGACATTAGAAACAAGAGACACTATGGTTAGTATGCACATTGAGATCATTATTTTTTCTATGTACCGCATTTATGGATTTTAAGAAACAAATGGTTTTCGAATTGATTGACTTGTTGTTTCCTTATTTTTTTAAAAATTGAGATAAGCTAGTGACAGGTGTGTAAACTAAAAAAATCTAAATAACAGAGCATAATTATTACCAGTTTTCTATGACTATTCTAAACACTGTACAGATGTAAATATGCACAATGAATTAGAAAAAGTGTTTTGGTTAAAGTTTTTTGGTAAGTTTTTTGGTTAAGTTTTTTGGTTAAAGTTTTTCATTATACTACATCTCTGCAACTGCTTTGCCCATTACCTTGAAACTTCACATGGGTGTTTATCATCATCTATCTTTTCATTCTACCCCCCTCCCGTGTGGCCCCTGTGCCAAATGTCAAGGTTTAATTACTTTTAACTTTTTGGTTAATGTTTTTGGTTAAACTTTTTGTCTCACCCGCTTGCGGAAAGCGCGATATAGTCGGCACTTTGGCGTACGTACGTACGTGTGTCCGGTTAAAGTTTTTGGTTAAGTTTTTTGGTTAACGTTTTTGGTTAAGTTTTTTGGTTAAAGTTTTTCGTTATACTATATCTCTGCAACTGCTTTGCCCATTACCTTGACACTTCACATGGGTGTTTTATCATCATCTATATTTTCATTCTACCCCCCTCCCGTGCGGCCCCTGTGCCCAATGTCAAGGTGAAATTACTTTCAAGTATTTGGTTGAAGTTTTTTCATGTACTATATCTATGCACCTACTTTGCCTATTACCTTGAACCTTCATATATGCCTGTTTATCATCATCCATATTTTCATTCTACCCCCCTCCCGTGTGGCCCCTGTGCCCAATGTCAAGGTCTAATTACTTTGAACTTTTTGGTTAATGTTTTTGGTTAAACTTTTTGTCTCACCCGCTTGCGGAAAGCGCGATATAGTCGGCACTTTGGCGTACGTACGTACGTACGTGTGTCCGGTTAAAGTTTTTGGTTAAAGTTTTTCGTTATACTATATCTCTGCAACTGCTTTGCCCATTACCTTGACACTTCACATGGGTGTTTATCATCATCTATATTTTCATTCTCCCAACCCCCATCCCGTGCGGCCCCTGTGCCAATGTCAAGGTGAAATTATTTACTTTGAAGTATTTGGTTAAAGTTTTTGGTTGAAGTTTTTTCATGTACTATATCTATGCACCTACTTTGCCTATTACCTTGAACCTTCATGTGCCTGTTTATCATTATCCATATTTTCATTCTACCCCCCACCCGTGCGGCCCTGTGCCCAATGTCAAGGTCAAATTAGTTTGAAGTTTTTGTCTCGCCCGCTTGTGGAAAGCGATATAGTCGGCACTTTGGCGTACGTACGTCCGGTTAAAGTTTTTTGGTTAAAGTTTTTTGTTTTAAGTTTTTTGGTTAAAGTTTTTCGTTACACTATATCTCTTTTTTAGTGTCCATGCCTCGCCACAAGGCACGACATGCAGGCCGCGGCCATCTAGTTTATACGACCGTTTTGAAAAAAACGGTACGTATTATGTTTTTACCGAACGCGGCGGCGGGCGGCGGACAGATAAACTGCATAGTTTGTGTACACAACTCCTCTGAAACTGCTCAGTGGATTGATCTGAAACTATACACACGCGTTCCACACATATTGAAGATGTGCACCTTGGTGTTTTTATGCCGAAAACATTATTTTTTAACAAAAATGTCACCTTTTAAACTTGGCCATTTTTTTTTCTGTATCTTCGCTGACTGGCCCATATTCAACGGTCGTATTTTGTGACATACGGCACTCTTGTTGTAGTTCAAAACGGCCAATATCCGCAAGTAACAATTTTCCACTCAATAAAACCTGTAGAGTCGGCATAAAAAAATAGGGTCGATCGGGTTAGCAAAAACACAGATTTTATTTTTGGCCTGAGGATTGTGCAAATTGAGTTGACAGTATTCTGAATAACACGAAAAAAAATAATAAATTTTGTATTTTTATGCTTGTATAATTGTTGTATAATTCATAGGGACTCCCTCCTACCGAGATCAAGGTCACAGTCATTTGCTGACCTTGGTTAAAGTTTTTCTCAACTGCTATAGCCAAACAATTTTCATCGCAGATCTCCCATACTTAATTGCACATACTAACAACATGTCAACTTGATTACTTCCACTCACCCAATCCTGCCAGGTTCAAGGTCACGGTCACTTACAAAGTTCAAGGTCAAATGTTGACTTTGTTCAAATCAAATTTCAATGGAAACCCGGGTGAATCTATATTTTACTAACATATCTTGTTTTTTTTACAAAGTCTGTCTTATTTTCAGGTTAATGACAAATGAACTTAAGGGTTTCTTCAACCTGAAGGGGAAGAGGGGCAAACTTGCCTTTTCAAGTCTTCGACTATACAGTGTCGTTAAAGGTGTGTATGCATCGAAATGGAAACATTTTCAGATGTTTTTAAACTGTTCCATAGAAATGGATGCTAAGACAATTCACTGATACAATAATACACTAATATATTGCATTGCAGCTAATCAATATAGCTAAGAAAACGCTATTAGTGTATCAGTACAGTATTTATATGAACTTGTACTGAATCTATGTTTGCTGTGTATATATTTCTTGCTCTTTATACGCCCCTCATTTACGGCGGAATGTGTTGTGGTATACCCTCCATCCATCGTCCCTTCGCCCCCTCGTCCGTTATACGTTACATTTCTGTGTGCCCTTATGTGAGTATTACGATTGTTCGTAATCCTATTTTAGGGGAAGGGGCCAAGTGACTTTGGTGTGGTATGGACCTGCCACCAGGTCAGGTTATTCTAATTTCAGGGCTGAATATATTGTATCTCGATGTAAATATTCAGTTCTGATTTTGGAATTTTCCCACCAATGCAGCAGGTTAAAACGGGATCGAACCCGTTTGCCCGGCCTTACATGACCTTAGCTGTTGCTAGGCCGTTAAACACCAATAAACAAACAAACAAACATTTCTGTGTGATAAATACTGTCCGATTTCAAATATTTTGTAACATTAATTATGCAAATTGTAAGATTGTAAGCTTTGACAATATTGATTATACTGGATGATCATGACTACGCTATTTATAGGTCATTTGTAGTTAAAGGGATACTAATGTTTAGGGAGAGTTTATCCAACATGCTGTAGGTTAAATTGAATAAAGTAGTGAAAATCCCATCAATATAGTTAAATTAGTTTTTGAATTGAAAGATAATAGACGACTCAAGTTTCTTTAGTTTCTACACCCCTGCTATTAGATACAGTACCCAAATGACCAAAAAGACAGGAGTGTGAGATAACTTCACGGAGTGTAAGATAGCTTCATGTGAACCTATCTTGTATTGTAGTTGAAATCCAATAAATGAACTTCATTCAAAACAACACGCCAAATGTTATATGCCTACGGAGTGTCATTCCATCTGCGCTGAAAATATATGACGTCAAACGCATACTGTGATGTCATCACATTTGGTTGCTACTCCTTATCATTCGTTTGTCATGACGTCACGTTTAGCGGGAATTTGGCACGCTGTACTGTGCGCTAACACCGACTGCTGACATAGTTTTATAGTAGTGTATTGTGCATTTTCACAGCGCATCATTAATAATATTGTGGTATGCGAGAAATATGTTCTAACATTGCTTGTTCTGAACCCGTTTATCTCGCACTCTTGATAGAAATTAACATCTTACACTCTTCGTGCAAGATGGAATTACTATCACTCGTGCGAGATAAATGGGTTCAGAACAAACAATGTTAGAACTTATTAATCCCTATGATTAATAGTTGTATATTTTATTACATTTTAATATTTCAACAGTGGGATGAAAGCTCTGCCAGCCATGACGGAATTCGAGGTAGATGGAGCTATGAGCTACTGTATGAAGTATGCTCCGGACCGACGTGGCGGTGGGGGAGGAAACGGCAGGCGGACACTTCAGAGGGCCAGAGTCGATGACTGGTGTATATGTCTTTGGTCTGACATTGTATATAAGTTCTGCCATAAATAAATAATCAATACATGTATACACTTGTGATGTGTTTTGTTTAATACAGGAAGTGTCGCACATTTCATTGGTTGGCAGGAGTCCATAAATTCAGCTTTGTAATCTCGGTGTTAGATGTAAGTTTACGACGTATGAACATTGCCTTGTTCATACTCGTAAACTTACATCTAACACCGAGATTACAAAGCTGAATTTATGGACTCCTGCCATGTCTAACCAAATTCCAACGTCCGAGTTACGTTAGATTTTGGGGTTGTATATGGAAGTTAGATAGACGTCACTTTGACTGTAAATCAAACTCTTGGTCTGACGTAAATCCAACGTAAATCCAACATCTGGATCTGCCGTAAACCTGACGTAAATCAAACGTAAATCAAACATCAGGATCTGACGTAAACCTGACGTAAATCCCAACGTAAATCCAACATCTGCATCTGACGTAAATCCAACGTCAGGATTTGACGGTGTGTCAACGTCATTTTCTGACGTAA
The DNA here is from genome assembly GCA_029237695.1 of Conchocele bisecta. NCBI lineage: Eukaryota > Metazoa > Mollusca > Bivalvia > Lucinida > Thyasiridae > Conchocele > Conchocele bisecta. The sequence continues at coordinate 61,434,720 of CM055270.1, read as the reverse complement.
ATCCATCGTCCGGGTCCGACGTTGGATTTACATCAGAAAATGACGTCTATCAGACTTTCATATGGAACCAAAATCAAACGTAAATACAAGGTTGGGATCCAACATAAATACAACGTAACGCTGACGTCATGTGCCCACTGGGTAGCCTGTCATTATAGTGAATTATAACATGCAGTCTCAGGCCTATAGTCACGATGAGGCAGAGATGTACGTCCCACTTATTTAACTTTCTTATAATTTCTGTTTACTTTCTCGTAACTGCTTCATATTTCACACATGCATTTCTCCGATGTTCCTCTCAGGCCTCGACAAATTTTTATTTTTTGACTCGTCCCACTGGACGAGAGAACCTAAAAATCTACTCGTCCAGACTGGACTTCTAATCGTCCAAACTTTTGGTCAAATAACAAAACATACATTTTTCAGAAATGGTAATTATATAATGTCTTTAATTTGACATTACAACACAATTGTCAATATAACACTAGGTCTGCTAATCAAGCAGTCATGTGTGGCAGAGTTATTTAGAAGGATACATTATCGCAAATCCCTTATCTTGCATAAGCCACATTTTCCCAGTTGCAGTCAAATGGACGGACGCATACATGCATGTGTATGTACAGTTTGTGATCATTATAAAATAATATTTCCACAGTCAATGTGCCCGTGTAGATCTATATTTCCAGCTTTCGGTGCACGGCTTCAACAAATAAATTATGTAATTTATGTAATTTGTGTAACTGTTACTACACAGCGTGAAACAATGGTGTCGTGGTGGGAGGGGTACATGGCAGTTTGCGTCTTATTGTAAACGGCTTAGTGTAGCGCTGTGTATTGCAGGAATAATAAGATTGCCAAATTTTAGATATAATTCGCCAGATACCCTTGATTAATTTCGCCTTTTCGAGTTGTTCATTGGATCTATCAATATCTGCAAAAACCAGCGTATGTCTGACATCTTGTTTTGTTTGTAAACACAGAGCAGACCACAGTTAAACAGGATGCTGAGTCACGGTGACTAGTTGTAGAATGCACGGTGACTAGTTGTAGAATGCACGTATTAAATTCAGTAGTTGCAGCCATGAATGGGAATAAGTCGGACACAGTCTACATTGTATATGTGTATCTTGGCAACGCAGAAAGGCGAGTGTAGTAAGTAGTCTCCCTTTACCACGCTCGGTAATCAGTTGAATATTTTATTGGAATTTAGTATTTCGCTTCGCAAAACTTCGCATTTGCATTTTCTCAGTGGTGATCTTAAAATTTCCACTCGCCCGCCTGGACGAGCGGCTTTCAATTTTCACTCGCCCAGACTGAAAAGTTACTCGTAAATACGAGCGGACGAGTGGATTTGTCGAGGCCTGCCTATATCATGCTGTGACAAATCCAGGATCCGCAGTCCCCCACTAAGCCCGGGGTCATGGTCACAGTCTTGGTGCATTCTAAACCTTAATGCTCGGGTAAATGTCTTATTACATAATTTATGTTTCCATTCACAGATCTGCTTGATATTTCACACACACATTGCTCGAATGGTACTCTACCATCCTGTGACAAATCCATGATCGTCCCACTAAGCCCAGTGTCAAGGTCACATACTGGTCTGAATGATGCACAAAATGGGGCAGAGGGAAAACACAATTGCAAGAGGGTCTTAATGTAAATTAATTAGGCATCCAGAGAATGGCATGCATTTAATTTAAAAGTTTGTTTTCAAGTGATAATGTTTTTATTTGAAAATAAAAAAATCATAATATAAAGCGCAAAATAAAACTCATTTAATTATTTGATAACACCGATATTCTTTCATCAATCTCAGTTTCATTAATATTCATTAGATTGGAGAATTTCAATTATTTTCACGAAATTCTCTCCACTGAAGATTTGTTAGCCAGTCAATCGTCTTCTACTTTCAGAGTATGATGTTGCTGCTGAAAGAAGGGATATAATGAAATTTATGTATTATTGTAAGTAAATATACTGATCCTGGCATAGAGTATAGGACTTGGGAAACACTGCTGTTAAAAGGTTTTAGTGTCTCATAAGTCAAAACTTACTGGCCCTTCAAATAGCCGTGCCCATATATACATGACCTTGCTGTTAAATGGATGCAAACCCCCAATCAATCAGTCAATCAATACATAAGTAATACCAACCAACCAACCAACCAACCAACCAACCAACCAACCTGCCAACCAACAAACCAACCAACCAAACCAAACCAAACCAAACCAAACCTAACGCAACCCAACCAAACCCAACGCAACCCAACCAAGGTTACTGTATTAATAATACATTTATACCTTACGATGGTGAATTAAAGGAGACAGGAATGTTTGTTACCTGCATTCTAACTGTTAATAACATTTCAAACCATTGCTCCTTTGTACACAGCCTCACTTTGATGAGACACTGGTCAATCTTTCCAACACAATTTCTTAATTTCAAAACACTTGAATATTGTGCTTGAAATCAAGAGCTTGATTGGCTGAGCCTGAGCTGTAGCACAGCTCAGGCTCAGACATTCAAGTTACTTGATTGCGAGTTGCCATTGCCAATAGATGTTCAGAAACGTTTGGCACGATTAACGGAGGCAGTTGCGTATACATTTCAGCTTGTGGCTGGGCTGTATTCAGCCTGCTGCTGTTTTTCACCTATTTTCCGTCCAAACCCCCGCTGCCCCCGAGCCCGACTGCTTCCATGCAGAGGTTAGACTTCAAGTCGGGTGTCAAGAAGTTAGCAAAGTAAGATTTACTTGAACATGTGGAGTTTCGGCGAATGAAGATATAAAAAAGTACTTTGTGTCTCGGATACCACGGCATCAGAAAACTCCTTGTCCTTCAGAAATTTTTATCATCATGGACCAATGAAAACATATTGTAAATTCGCTTCATGATAAATGAAAACACCACCATGCAAAAATATGTTAATTCCAATCATGTCTGACGAAAATCCAAAGAGGTCATAGTATATATGAACCGCATGTTAAATGAAAAATACCTCTGCCGACTTGAAAAGAATCAGATTGCCCTCTCACATCACATTCCACAAACTCACTGAATGGTGACTGCATGGGGCATATGGTCCGTACGTACGTCTAGTCAAGTCAGGTAAATTTCTGATAATGTCTGTTTCCGTTGATAAAATTTGTTGATACTTCCTCTATGGTCCACTAGCATGCTTTAATAAATCCATGACCCTCCGACCACCAGTAATCCCAAGGTCAAGGTCACAGACATAGCACTTTCGCAAACTTAACGTTCAGGTTAATTTCTGCAGGCAGAGCTAATGCCATACCCCAGTGTCTATCTGTTTCTTATAACTTGTGTTTCATTTCACATAGCTATTTATACTCCCCCGCAACGAGTTATGGGACGTATACTGGAGTCATGTTGTCCGTCCGGATGCACATATGGGGTTTTAGGTGGTTGGTCCGTAACCAATTAAGCCTATTGTTTCTTAGGTGGTCATTCTTTTGTTTGAAAACAATGTATGTACCACCTAAGGGGTGTATCGTAGGCACATCTGTCTGTGCGTCCTTCACTACACCTTAACGTTTGTGTAAATGGCTTATGGATTTTCCTTGCTTGGATCTGCTTCACATTTCACACACGCTTTGCTCCAATGCTTCTTTGCCGCCCTGTGAAAAATGCATGTTCATTCCTCCCCCACTAAGCCCATTGTCAAAGTCACATGATGTGTGCATTCAAAACCTTAACACTCGGGTAAATGGCTTGTAATTTCGGATTCCTTGCTCAGATCTGCTTCACATTTCACACATGCATTGCTCCAATGGTCCTCTATCACCCTGTGCCAAATACACGTTTGTGACTCCCCTGCTAAGGGCAGGGTCAAGGTCACATAATTGGTGCATTCTAAACCTTAACCCTCGGGTAAAAGGCTTATGATTCCCGTTTCCTTGCTCGTATCTGCTTCACATTTCACACACACATTGCTCAAATGCTCCTCTACCTCTCTGTGACAAATCCACGTTTGTTTCGCCCATGCTAAGCCCAGGGTCAAGGTCACATACTTTAAGGGCACCTGGGCCAATGAAGGGTAATCGGTAATTCTCACTGCCTGACAATCTAGTTCACACATGCATTCCTCTGATGGTCCACCTACCAAATCTAAATCTTCGATCTTCGGTTCCCCTTTAAGCCCAAGGTTACGGTCTACATAATTAGTGTGTTCAAAACCTTAATGCTCGGATAAATTTCTTATATAATATATATTTCTGTTTCCTTTCACGTAGCTACTTCATATTTCACACATGCATTCTTCTCATGGTCCTCTATTATAGTATTCATCTCCTTAACGCTCGGGTAATTTCTTATAATTTCTTATTCTTTCACGTAACTACTTCATATTTCACACAATCATTCCTCTGATTGTTATCTATAATGCTGTAACAAATTCATGATCCTCGGACCCCCCGCAAAACCCAAGGCCAAGGTCACATACTTAGTGCATTCAAAAGCTTAACGCTCAGGTAAATTTCTATAATTTCTGTTTCTTTCACGTAACTGCTTCATATTTCACACATGCATTCCTCTCATGGTCCTCTATCCGGCTGTGACAAATCCACCATCCAAGGCCTTTTTGTGTTTTCAAATCTGCTCTCGTATTCTTTGGCTAGCAGCGGGGGCATTCGTGTGCCGACGAGCCACATTTTAGTAATGTTGGTGTTGGCTGGAATCCCTGGTTTTTGGTTAAAGTTTTTCTGTATACTATCTAAGCCTTGGCCGGTGCGACATGCAGGCCATGGCCATCTAGTTATAACCTATTTGTCGAATGAACATACAACTCTGACGTTTTGTTTCAGAAATAGGACGTTCTGGATGATATGTTTCTCGTACGGTCTGTCCCTCGGTGTATTTGGGGGCGTGCAGGGAGTGCTGGACGTGAACCTCAAGGACCACCATATATCTGAGGTCAGGTGTGATCCACCATGACATAACAGGGCTAAATATAGACCAGTCTTAAGAATTAAGTAAGGTTACCAAAGTTTAAACCAAGCATAATGACATCAAACCAACAAACTACGCCCATTCTAATACCGATGTTGCCACGGAAGTAGTTCTAAGGGAAGTTACTCATGATTTTCTATGTTTGGTAAACTTTTTATGAGACTGGTCTACAGGAATAAAGAACATTCTTTTTTAACATAATTTATCGGTGATATAAACATGTAAAAGTCCACCAATACTGGCTTTAGTGAAACGGGCCCCTGGTTTGGCCCTCAGGTACGTGTTTGGCATCTTGTATGTGAGGGTTTAATCTGGTTATACCCCTTATATGAGTAATACGATTTTTCCTAATCTTATTACCTTTAGGGGAAGTTGCCAAGTCAAGTGACTTTGGTGGGATATGGATGTGATTTGATGTAAATATTCCGTTCTGATTTTGGGATTTTTTCCCCTATGCATGCGGGATTGAACCCATTGGCCCGACTTTAAATTACCTTAGCTGTTGATAGGCCGTTAAACGCCAATAAATCAAATTAAATCATATGTCACACATGCATTCCTCTGATTGCTCTTTTTTTGCAGTGACAAATCCTAAAATAAACCCAAGGTCAAGGTCATATGATACTTAGTTCTTTCAAAACCTTAACGGCTTTGTAAATTTATTATAGTTTCTGTTTCAGTCATGTAGCTGCTTCACATTTTACACGTATTTACTAGTTCTCTGATGGTCCTCTATCATGATGTGACCAATCCACGATCCTCGGGCCCAAGGTCAAGGTCACATACTTAGTGCATTCGAAATCTTTCACATAGCTGCTTTCTATTTCACACATCATCAATTGCTCAGTAGCCTATTTCACCAACATTGCAAAGTATACTTTTCTAGCGGGAGAAATTTTAAATTTTAGAATGAATTTATTAATTTTTATTATACTGAATTTATTACATTATCACAGCCAATTTGGCTGTGATAATGTAATAAATTCAGTATAATAATTCTGCATACTTTTAATCATCAAATATATGCAGTCGTTAGTTCTACAGTTGAACTCCTCCAAACCGGACCCCCTCTATACCGGAATTCGCGCTATACCGAACATACGACCACGTCCCGAATATTCTGCTATATAAACACATTAGTTGCTACCCCTCTATTCCGGAACCCCTCTACTCCGTAATCAGGACGCCATTTCAAGTCCCCAAAACCATATTTCAGCGTTAAAACAACCCCGGAAAACCGGAAACACGGTCACCTGTCAGGATGTCATCCAAGAAATACACCGTGCCCAATTTCAATGTTGTTGTTTCAAGCGGGTGTCAAAATCAAACCGTGTTTACAATAGACTGGTTCCCGGTAGTATTGTTCAGCTCTGGTTCCAAAAATGCGGAGCCACGAGAATGAGACGATTCTAACGGACTCCCAACTTGACATTTGTGTGGAAGAAATAACAAAATTGATCAAATAACGCACATTAACTTGAGCTCTGTACAAGCGCTATCCATGCGTGTAATGCGCTAAGCGGCGTGTTTTTTTAATGTCATAAGCGGCATTACAAAGTTAAGAATCTATTCAATACACATGATACATGCGACCTAAATACGAGACATGTTTGCTGTTTTACAAGCTCATTACAATAGCATGGTTCACAATTTAATTATACACGTACGTAACAATTACGGAAATAAAATAATCGGCACATTATTTGTGAACCCACCGACCGATTAATTGAGACAATCTGTAAACTCGTGACTGCAGCCTGTGGGCTATTGTAGCAGCTCGCGGTAACTACGCAGCACACGCGAAATGTGTCGTATGCTCTTTGCGGCCAGTGTAGACCGTAGACTCGGATTACATTGCGAATCTGCTCTATTTGCTATACCCCTTGCGAATCTGCACTATTTGCAATGTCAATACAAAAAAACACATTCTGGTCTTAAAAGAGCGCTCCAGCTGATCGAGAAAGTTCCACAGTGGCACAAAATACTTAGGGGCCTTTATCCTATGTCATCTGCACTGTTTATTGGGAATTACACATGTCGACATGATAAAACACAACTGGGTAGCCGAGCCCCCGTTAAAGTGCGTAATTTGGGGGTACATTTCTTATTTCTCCATATAAATGGCAAGTTGGGAGTGCTTTAGAATCGTCTCATTGGGACTTAGCTTTTTCCGGTGGAGAAATATGAAAATACTCCATAAATTTTCTATACTGGTGGCTGGTCCACTTTCAATATGGTAATAATGGTATATACTATACAAATCCAAGAGTTAATGATGGAAAACATACATTTCCTTAACTGGAAATAGAAAACCCCTCTAAACCGAAAACCCCTATAAACCAAACTTTTCAGTCTGTCCCCAGTGTGTTCGGTTTAGAGGGGTTCCACTGTATATGAAATAATGCTTTTCGGGAAAAATAAATGATTACTCCCTCAAAGTATACTTTGCTAGAAAAGTATACTTTGCAATGTTGGTGAAATCGGCTACTGGTGGCTATCTGTCATGCTATGATCAATCCATGATATTACGACCTCTGACCTTTTGTATTTTCAAATGTTCCCTCATTTTCTTTGTCTGCCAGTGGGAGCATTGATGTGCCGACCGGCCACATTTCTAGTAAATTCTACATTTCATAGTTTCTTTCCAGATTTCAACAAAAGCGTACACCAACTCATTGTCTTTAACCCTTTCACCCCTAAGTAACTGGAATGGATTTTGATATGTTCATTTTGCAACCAATCCGGCTGTCACAAGATGGTTTTCAGACTAGTCGATTTATGAAAAGGGGGTATTTTTTGTTCTCAATTTCATTTTTGAAAATTACACTAAAAAAGTGCAGATCCTAATGAGACGGCTCTTTACGAACGATCTCATCTGGATCTGCACTGTTTGCATAAAAGGTTGTATGAAAAGGGGGTATTTTTTGTTCTCCAAAAAAAAAGAGAAAATTACATTGAAAAAAAGGTTCAAAGGGTTTAAAAAACCCAAACCTTTCCATTTTTTTCGTGTTTACAGACTGAGGCCGCCTGGATTGGGTTTTATGGCGTAATCTCCAACTGCTTTGCATCTATTGTGATATCTAGGTAAGAATTTAGATATGATATCTAGGTTAGAATTTAGACATCATATCTAGGTAGAGATTTAGACGTGATATATAGGTAGGGATTTCACCATGATATCTAGGTAGGGATTTAAACATGCTATTTAGGTAGGGATTTAGACATCATATCTAGGGAGGGAATTATACATGATATCTAGGTAGGGATTTAGACATGATATCTAGGTGGGGATTTAGAAGTGATATCTATGTAAAGATTCAGACGTGATATCTAGTTGGGAATTAGACCTGATATGTAGGTAGGTATTTAGACATGCCATCTAGGTAGGTATTTAGACATGATATCTATGTAGGGATTGAGACATGCCATCTAGGTAGGAATTTAGACATGATATCTATGTAGGGACTGAGACATGCCATCTAGGTAGGGATTTAGACATGATATCTAGGTCGGGATTTAAGCATGATATCTAGGTCGGGATTTAGACCTCATATCTAGGTAGGAATTTAGACATGATATCTATAGTCTGTTTCACGAAAGCTGCCCAAATTTGACGCCCATATAAACAATTCGAAAACAATATTTTTTTCGATAATATTAAATTAAAGGAAAATTTAAGAATGAGCCTTCTTTTTATTTCGTGAAATTTGGTCAAATATTGGTTTTATTACGAAAAATTGATTTGTCTATGGGAATTTAACATGGGGGAAAAAGGTAGAGAGGAGTTGTGGGAGGAGTCAAAAAACAAACAATTTTGGAAATTGACTCCGAAACCTAGCTAGATAGCTTGGAAATGATCTAACTAAGAAAACAAAAGTTAAATTTTAAAAATCGATTCAGTATTTCTGAAATTCTAAAAATTTCCCCATGTTAAATCCCCATAGACATCTTCACTCCGTGAAGATGTCTATGGGGATTTAACATGGGGAAATTTTGTTTTCGCAATAAAATCAATATTTGTCAAAATTTCACAAAATAAAAAGAAGGCTCATTCTTAATTTTTCGTTTAATTTAATTTTATCAAAATAAATCTTGTTTTTGAATTGTTTATATAGCCGTACAATTTGGGCAGCTTTCATGAAACAGACTATAGGTCGGGATTTAATCATGATATCTAGGTCGGGATTTAGACATGATATCTAGGTAGGAATTTAGACATGATATCTAGGTCGGTATTTAGACCTGACATCTATATAGGGTTTTAAACATGATATATAGGTATGGATTTAGACATAACATTTAGGTAGGGATTTTGACCTGATATTGATATAGGGATTTAGACATGCTTATTAGACACGACATATATAGGTGAGAATTTAGATGTGATATTTATTTAAGGATTTTGATGTGATATCTATGTAAGGCTATGTAAATCATATTACTGGTGTGATAGGACCTGGCACCAGATGAAGTTATTCTAATTTCAGGACTGTAAATTTCTGTAAATATGAAGTTCTGATTTTGGAATCCCCACGTTCAGGTGAATATGGGATCGATCCTGTTAACCTAAAATAACCTTCGCTGTTGACAGGCCACTAAACACAATTCAATAAATAATAATGATAGCCATGCAAGTTTAGTACACGCTCTCTTTTGTTCAAACTACCAATGTACCTGAGGGCCGTTTCACTAAACTTCGTACGACTAAAATGTTCGCAAGTGCAACATTATAAAAGTCTGTAATTTTCACATTAACAATGTTTTTTTGTACACAATTATTGAATTTACATTTATTGAGCATAGGCTGCATATGCAGCCTATGATCAATAAATGTAAATTCATCGATTGAAATTTCCAGACGATCATAAATTTGCACTTACGAACATTTTAGTCGTACAAAGTTTAGTGAAACGCCCCCCTGGTCATAGACTCACTGTATCTTTGATTGACCATTTCAGGTTTGCTGATGTGTTTTCCAAGCACATGAAGTGGTTTCTCGTTTCCCTGTTTCTGCTCAGTGCGGCGTCTTTTCTAGTCTTCGCGTTCACACTCATAGGTGTAGTTCCTGACAAAATGGGTAAATAATTTAAATTTGAATCACCGTGATGGTCATTAAGCTGATACGGTGACTATTTACAAACAAAGCCATGATTTTTATCATTTTATTTTGCAATTGTCTCTTGACTATCATATGGTGAAAGTTGACCTTTTTGTGTGCGATTGTCTATTAAGTAGGGTATGGTGGACTTTGACCAACAAAATCATTTTGTCTGTCAATTCATTGTCGTTATCATCAACAATGATAGACATATGTCCAAATTTTGTGTATCTCCTGGTATGTTAGTTAAATCTTCATGCAGGGCTCCAGATAAGGAATTAGTAATTGAGTATTGTCACTCCATGATCCATCATTTCTGAAGCAATTGGATATTTCAAAATTTTAATTGGGTAAAATAAAATCACACTACTGTTTAAGCATCAACAGACCGCAATTATTGAATAGTTTGCTTCGAAATGAAAACATGTCTTGGCATTTCATTAGAATTGTCTCCTTGGAGACAATTCTAATGAAATACCAAGATGTGTTTTCATGGAAAATAAGAAAAATATGCTATTATCGCTGTTTGATACTTGCTACTTCTGATTTCAATTGGGTTTTTGGCAATTTTAATTGGGTATGTAAGCAAATATGCAGCTTATCTGGAGTTCTGTTCATCATTGGTTTCTCACATTAATGGCTATCCATCGTGTATCATTGGGTGACCTTGACCTCTCACCAACGATCACCTTGTTAGCCAATGAAATGCTCAGTTTCATATTTGTGTAATTTTGCATTTAAAACACTGCATATGCAATGAAACAACAACGCAGAACAATTTGGTTTCAGACGCATGTAGTGCAAAAGTAGGTCAAACCAAAATATTTTCTTCCTCTCTTCCAGCTATTATCTACTGCTCCTACATATTTGGCAATCTAACTCTGTGTGCGACGAGCCCGTTGTTTTTCGAGATGGCGTGTGAAGTGACGTACCCTGTGGCTGAAGGTGTTACCAACCTCGTACTGACACTCGTAAACAACATATTCGGCCTCTGTTTCCTCGGCATGCAGATGATGCTGCACCAACGTACGTTCAGTTGTGGCTCTGACTGGAGAAATGGGGCTTACAGGATTTGTGACGAGTGTAGCTCCCGATCAAATGGCTCACCCCTGTAGCCTGATAAAAATCTATATTGCTTGTTAGAAGTATAACGGGTGTTTCATTGATGGAATGGCAAACTATGCAGATCCTGATCAGACTGCGTGAATGCGCAGACTGGTCTGGATCTACACTGGTTGCAATACCCATAATCCCTATTTTTCCAGTCACAGCCACAATTTATTTGACTGCCAGAGGCTTATGGCATTCGTAATTAGTCTAGCTTATGATCTGTGAACTTAACTGGAGATATACGACATCTGTTATTTGTGGTAATAATAGCTCCCAAACTGTGACTGGAGATATAGTGCTTATACAGTGAAACCAGGGTGTCCGGTGTAGGGAGGTTTCATTGTCAATCAGTCATTTGATTATTTCGAGCCATAGTTGTGTGCTATGCGATCACGAACAGTCATTATCACCTGAGATAAATGACAAAGAAACCCATCAAAATTATGATCACGTATGTTTCTTGTTGTCCGGTTTAGAGAGGTTCTACTGTAGCATTTTTCGCCAGTCTATCTCCTGATCTGTGACCGTGGCTGGAAAAATAGGACCTACAATATATGTGACCAGTATGACTTTCTATCTGTATCTGTAGCCTGCCTATTTCACCAACATTGCAAAGTACATGTATACATGTACTTATCTAGCAAAGTATACTTTGAGGGAGAAATTTTCAATTTAAGGATAATTTATTATTTTTTATTATACTGAATTTATTAAATTATCACAGCCATTTCGAAGCCATTTTATATAAATAATTCTGCATACTTTTAATCATCAAATATATGCAGTCGTTAAGTTCTATATGACATAATGCATTTCGGGAAAAATAAATGATTACTCCCTCAAAGTATACTTTAGTAGATAAGTATACTTTGCAATTTTGATGAAATCGGCAACTGGAGAAATGTGTTGTAGTGTGTAGAAAATATAAAATGTATCCCACTCCTGTGTATAGTTTTTCGCGTTAGCAAAGTAGTCGTGCCTCGTTTGCTAACGCAAAAAATATATACACTCGTAGATAAATTTTAGATTTTCTACACATTATACATGTACATGTAGTTAAATTCTATATTCATTCAAACTTTTGCTGGCAGACACAATGTGGGAGAACTGGTGCCTGCTGGGTGCGGTGCTGGTCTGCGTCCCCGTGCTTCTGTTGCTGAAGGAACGCTACAACAGACTCGAAGTCGACGAATCCACACAGGAAATACAAAGGGAAATAACTGTGGATAAAAGAGATTAAACCTGGTTTAAACTTGCAATTGCTCAGACAGCTGGATAGGAGACAAGCCATGTGATTTTATAACTAGGAAGATGTGCAATATCTCGGGACAAAATATTTACAAACTTCTTATTTTCCGTCGATGGCGTTCGGAGCAAATTTCGTCAACTTACAATAATTATTGGATTTACATTTATTGAGCATAGGCTGCATATGCAGCCTATGCTCAATAAATATAAATCTATAAATTGAAATTTCTCAACTGGTCCCAATTGTTTAATCATGGTTACCGTAAGTTTCTGTAAGTCTTTTTCATGAAAAATAGCACAACTTAGGTAAAATTTTATCATATTTCTAGTCTCATATGTGTTCTTTAATTATTGTGTAACGTTTGCAGGGGCAGATCTAGAGGGGAGGTTCTAGGGTTGCAACCCCCCTATTCAGCCACGGAGTTTACATAGATCACAGTTCACCACCCATTGGGAGTCCGAATATAAATGCAGTAAAACACAGGAAAATAGGACAACCCCCTAGTTGCGAATGGTAACTTGCAATTACTCCTGTACCGTCCGTAGCTAGTCCGTAGATTGCGAGAGTTACCTTCGCAACTAGACAACCCCCACCCCATTCCCCAAATGCTGGATCCGCCCCTGGTTTGCTGGCGGACACAGTTGTACCTGCCCAAATCTGTGTTAGCCTGTGCTCCCATTAAATCTAATGCTGAAGGTGAAACACAAAGGGAAATAACTCTGGATAATGAAAGAGATTAAACAATTGGGACCAGTTGAGAAAGGGGACCTGTTCTGTGTGATGCAAACTACGGAACTGTTGTGTTGTTTTTCATGTACCCTGAGGGTACATAGTTGCCACCCTGTCCATCTAGCCATATGTTTCTCTGTCTGAGATAAAGTTTTCAGCTACCTACTATCTGTTACAGTTAGTCTGATTGACTTGAACTTCATATTATTAGATGTCATCAGCCATATTTTCTTTCTACAGCCCACCCATGTGGCCCCTGTGATCAAGGTCAAAGTTCAAATTTGCGTTAAAGTTTTTGAGATGTACATCCTCCATCAATATGTTGCTGATTTATTGTTTTGTTGAGCTTGCTTGCGGAACTTGAGACAGTGATCACGATGATGTCTGTATGTGCATGTGTGTGTGCATCTGCTCAGCTTTCCGTCTGCCTGATATCTGTGTTAACCCCTAGACCGCTGTTTATTTTCTATTTTCCATTTTTATCATTAAAACATGCTTTGATAGCACTTTAGAATAATTTACAACATGCTTTGACAGCACTTCAGAATCATTTCCATTGGAAATGATTCTGAAGTGCTGTCAAAGCATGTTTTTATTGAGAAATAAGGCAAGATATAAAAGCAACAGCAGACAACAATTGTTGTGAGTAGCGGTCTAAGGGTTAAAGTAATTATCCACTCGCCGATAGGCAAAAGGGGATATAGCGTTAGTCCATGTACATATGTATGTGCGTATGTACGTTAGTAATACCTTTCATTTTTAAATAACTTTTGAACCGCTTCACTGATTTTAATAATATTTGGCTACAATGTGTGTCTAGGGATGATGCTTTGTTTTGCATATGACCTGCAAAATTGGCTCGAAACTCTGTTTTTTGTAAAATCTGCGTTAAAAGCAGTACCCAATATCTCCACAATCTGATTTGTTTAACCAGATACATACATACTGGGACCATCAAATACCTCGGCGGGCGTGCTATGCTATTATCAAGGCTGCCAGCGAGGGGATTAGCTTCTTATTTACGATGCCCTTATTCATGTGGTGCCACATACTGATGGTGAAGGTCACAATACATGTAATTAGAAAGTTGTATTCAGCTTCAACCCTTACAATACTGAACTAACTTGTCGTCTGCTGCTGTTTATTTTGTAGTTTCCAATTTTTCATCAAAACATGTTTTGACAGGACTTTAGAATAATTTCCCTTGGAAATGATTCTAAAGTTCTGTCAAACCATGTTTTTATTGAGAACGAAGACAAAATATCAAACTACAGCAGATGACAGTTTCCTACATTCTAGGGTTAAGTTAAACTTTATTTGGCTTACACCTCTCTAACCACATACATACACCCTGGGTGGGTGGGGTGGTTTGTTGGGAGCATGTGTAGGTAAATTTAAAGATAGTGTTCATCTTCAACATCCCTGGTTTAGCCCACAGGTACATGTTTTGTTTTCTGGTTCCTTGAGAGACCTGAATTTGATTATACCCATTATAAAAGTAGTAAGATTAGTACTAATAGTATTACTTCTAGGGAGTCGGGCTAAGTGACAGGTGTGGTGAGGACCTGGCACCAGATCAGTGGCCTATTTCATCAACATTGCAAAGTATACTTTACTAGCAAAGTATACTTTGAGGGAGTAATCATTTATTTTTCCTGAAATGTATTATTTCATATAGAACTAACAAATGCATATACTTCATGATTAAAAGTATGCAGAATTATTATACTGAATTTATTACATTGGCTGTGATAATGTAATAAATTCAGTATAATAAAAATTAATAAATTTATCATAATATTGAAAATTTCTCCCTCAAAGTATACTTTGCTACTAAAGTATACTTTGCAATGTTGATGAAATAGGCTACAGGTATTCTAATTTCAGGGCTGAATATATATATTTATTCTGTAAATATTCAGTTTTCACTTTTGGACCATACATGTACATGAACTATGGGATTCAATCACATTAACCCGGCCTCAAATGACCTTGGCTGTTGACAGGCTGTTAAACACCACTAAATAAATAAATAACATACACCCTGGGTCCATTAATCTCCTATGAATGTATCAAAGGCATCAGTTGGCTCGACATTCGAGCCGCAGAATTATGGTTGTGAAAATTCCGACCAGTATTTGTTATGAACAGATTTTCACCGAATAGTATTTTCCTACACAGTAACACTTATTGTCTGTTCCACGTTTTGCTGCCGACGAACATTTGGCCATTAAACACATTAAAGCTAAAAAATATTTAAAAGCAAGTACTTTTTCATCAATAACAAAAATGTGACCCTCCCCCCAAAAAAATTATTTGATGAAATTCCATCAAATATTGATTTTATTGCGAAAAAAACGATTTTCCTATGGGAATTTAACTGGGGAGTCAATTTCCAAAACTTTTCGTTTTTTGATCCGATGTTTTTTGGAAATTGACTCCGAAACCTGGCAAGATAGCTTTAAAATGATGTAACTAAGAAAACAAAAGTTAGTTTTTGAAAATCGGTCCACAAATAAAAAAGATATTTTAAAAAAATCTATTTTTAGCCCCCATGTTAAATTCCCATAGGAATTTTCGCAATATAATATTTTATGGAATTTCATCAAAAAAATTTTTTGGGGAGGGTCACTTTTTTGTTATTGATAAAAAAGTACTTACTTTTTAAATATTTTTTAGATTTAATGTGTTTAATAGCCAAAAGTTCATCGGCAGCAAAACGTGGAACAGACAGTAGGTACAATTATCATGCCAGTTGATTTAGCAAAGGGATGGGTTCCAATTTATTGCTGTTTAATGTGTTTACATAATATTCTTTGTTGGAACACATGATAAAATGATCATACTTATGATACTATACCACACTTGGAATTATGTTTCCAGTCTAGTGACTAATTTATGAATTTAACTCGTTAAAAACGGGAAAACCCTATTTTTTATGTCATCTGGTAAGTTTATCATGTTTATGTTGTCGCTCTCTTTTGAGCCGTCTCGACGAGATGTTAAAATGAGTGGTAACAAGTCACTAATAACATATACTTTTTTGGAGAAATAAACAAAATAATGGTATTTTTCCACCAAAAAAATATCTGAGATGGGTTAAATGAAATTAAATGAAAATGGAAATGATTCTGAAGTTCTGTGAAAGCATGTTGTAAATTATTCTAAAGTGCTGTTAAAGAATGTTTTTGATGATAACAATGGAAAATGGAAAATAAACAGCAGACAACAAAAAATAAGATAGAGGTGTAAGGTTAACCATTATACTCTGCTGATTATTAACCCTGCTACGCTGCGGGAGACGAAAATTGTCATCTGCTGTTTTTAATTTTTGCTTTAATTCTTAATAAAAAAACCTGTTTTGGCAGCACATAATAATCGTCTCCAGTGGAGACGATTCTCATGCGCTGTCAAAACAGGTTTTTATCGAAAAATATTGAAAATAAAACATTTCCAGCAGACGACAAAATTTAATTCAGCGTAGTAAGGGTTAACTATTTCTTAACAAAAACATATTTGACTGCATATGCGGCTGTGACTGGAGAAACGGGGCAGTAGCGGATCCAGGGGGGGGGGGGCCGGGAAATCCTTTTTTTTTTTTTTTTTTTTTTTTTTTTTTTTTTTTTTTTTTTTTTTTTTATTTTTTTTTTTTTTTTTTTTTTTTTTACGAATTATTGAGCGTAGAATGCAGGAAATGGCTTCCTCAATTCAAAAAATTTCCGGGGGGCATGCCCACGGACCCCTCCCTCACACCGCTCAGTCGACGAACGAGCATACCTTGTTCAAGTTCCATGTGGCCCCCCCCCCCCTTGGTGACTACTGTAGCTCCTGATCAAATAGCACACTCCTGTAGCCTGATGACGATCTATATTGCTTGTTCAATGATGAAATGATGAAAAGTTCAGATCTTGATCAGATTGTGCGGATGCACAGGCTGATCTGGATCTACACTGGTCACATAACCCATAAGCCCCATTTCTCCAGTCACAGCCACATATTAAACGGATCTCTGATGGCGATTATTCTAACCTGTTGAAAACAGGTTTTCATTGAGAAAAAGTAATGAAAAATTAACCGCACACTTTCGTTGTTTTAAAGATTCATATGTATGGGTTATGTTGTGTTTAATGTTAAGTTTGTAAAACCATTAAATGTATGTTATCTCTTAACTAGTCGCTTCGTTATTATACACCCCCTCCCCACCCCGCAACTGGAGTCAGGTTGCCCGTTCGTCCGTCCGTCCGTACGTGCGTGCGTGAGTGTGTATGCATGCGTCAGTGCGTCCGTCCGTCACTATATAACATCTGAGAAATATGTTATAACTACATATTTAGGGGTACCTGGCTTACTGACAAATCTAGTTTGTGACAGGCCTTGATAAAACAGAACTTATTTTGACCAGTGTAGCTGTTGAACAAGGTAGATCATGATCGCTTGTTTCTGGACTACACTCTTCAACCATATTGCTACCCTTTCTCGTGGTATCTCGACCAAATACCAAATTGAATAAAACCTTTCCTCAACTCTTTGCATGCTAGCTGCGAAAATATCCGCCAAACGAATTAGGAGTATATGTTTTATTTCTCTCTGTAAATATGTCTTGAAATTTCAAGACATATTCATGACATTTATAAGGAGAAATAAAAGAAAATATAATGCATTGTCATCTTCTATTTTTGAACTATTTATAGCCCACAAATTTCCCAGCATGCAGAGTTAACCATGTGAACTCTTTTAAGTACTGAATTAAATTAAAATGCTTTATTTACATACGTTGACTTAAATTTGTCTTCTGTTCTTTATTTACACTTTTCTTGACGAACACTTGTTTCATCAGTGCACGAGATGATTCTCATATGTTGATAAGCCAGACATTTTTTGTTATTTAACCCTGACTAACTGAAATTGATTTTGATATATTAATTTTGCAACTAATCCGACCATCACAAAATGATTTTCAGACTAGTCTGTCGCCCCGTGCAGGCACCGGGGCGGGATCAACTGATCCTGAGAATAGTGCTGCAGTAGCCATTGCTTGTAGTAAAAGGCGACTAAACTGGCTTAACGATTGGGTTCATACTTTCCGGAACCCACTATACCGGATTTGGCCCTCATGTACATTTTTGGCTTTCTTGTATGTGAGAGTTGAGTCGGGCTATGCCCCATATATAAAAGTAAGATTAGCGCTAATCCTATTACTTTTAGGGGATGGGATAAATGATGCTGGTGTGGCGAGGGCCTGGCACCAGATCAGGTTGTTCTAATTTCAGGACTGAATATATATTTTGATTGTAAATATTGAGTTCTGAAGTTGGGATTTACCCCCCTTGGACAGGTGGATATGGGACTCGACCCGTTGACCCGTCTGCGTGTAGACTCCCTGAGGCTTGTACCTCTATGTCAGAAAAGCGGACGTTAAACCCTATTCACTCACTCACTCACTCAGACTAGTCTGTTTATGAAAAGGGATGTGTTTTTGTTCTCAAAAATTACTTGCAAAAAGTGTGGGTGGTTGGTCGGGCGAACGGAACGGCGTAAGTTAACGGTAGGGGTTCCTTCTTATATGAATCACGATCTGCCTTATTTGGCCCTCCGGTACGTTTTTATCTTTGGCTACTATGTTACCTGGGTTATTGCCCATTATAAAAGTAGTAAGATTATTACTGATCCTACTGCTTTTGGGAGGTGGCCAAGTGATTCTGATCTGGCGAGAACCTGACATCAGATCAGGATTACTCTGATTTCAGGGCCGAATATATAGTTTTTTGTCGAGCCCGCATGCGGAAAGCGAGACATAGTGATCACAATGATGTCCGTCCGTCCGTCCGTAATCTGCATTAACGTTTTTAAATACCTTATATCTCTGCAGTTCTAAGTCACATTGACTTGAAACTTCATATGCTTATTAGTCATCATCCATATATTCATGCTGTATCCCACTCAGCATTTTGCGTTAAATTTTGGTCAAAATTTGCGTTAAAGTTTTCGGATACCATAAGTCGTATTTGCTTGAATCTTTGTATTTGTATTGGTCATCATCCATATACAAGGTGCATGATCACGTGGTTACAACAACAATAACAACAACGTCGCCCACTCCAAAGTAAGTATTATTTTATATTTTCCTTAATATTCAACGGATTTTGATGAAATATGGCGCAGCAAACGCGTTTTCATGAGCTGCATTTGGTGGTCCATGGAGTTTGGCACAGACTTGTGTCGTTTTTGCGAAGAATCGATTTCCGTGTCGGAGACACGGAAATCGATTCTTGCAAGAACGACATAAGTTTGGGCGAAAATACAGAGACCACCAAATGTAATTTAACAAGACGCGTTTGATGCGCCATATTTCATCAAAATCCGTTACGTAATAAGGACACTATAAAAGAATACGTACTTTAAATCAGATGGATTCTGGGAATTTCAGTACTTGTTGTTGTTGTTGTTAGTACCACGTGATCATACACCTTGCACATATTCATTCTGTGTCCCACTCATGCGGCTCCTGTGCCGCCCCTAGGTCAAGGTCAAATGACTTAGAAGTTTGCGTTAAAGTTTCTGTCAAAATTCGAATTAAAGTTTTCACATACCTACCATCTCTGTAACCGTAAGTCAGATTTGCTTGAAACTTTGTATGCTTATTGGGCATCATCCATATATTCATTCTGTGTCCCACTCATGCGGCCCCTGTGCCCCAAGGTCAAGGCAAAATGACTTAGACATTATAAAATCTGCGTTAAAGTTTCTACATACCTTATATCTCCACAATTGTTACTCCAATTTAATTTAAACTTTGTGGTAAAGCTTTTACATACCTTATATCTCCACAACCCTTAATTCAAACTTCAAATAAATACAGTCTGAGACCATCAAATGCCTCGGCGGGCTCGACATGCGGGCCGCGGCCATCTGGTTTATTGTAAATGATACTGATTTTGGGATTTCCCCCCATTTGTACAGGTAATATATGGGGTTCAGTACTAAATCCATTGACCCAGCCTTACATGACCGTAGCACAAACTATTGCAAAAAGTGCATGTTCTAATGACACGGCTCGTCACGAACCGGTTCATCTGGATCATCACCTTTCGACACTACCACCATACAGGGGCCGCCGTTTCACTAAACTTCGTACGACTAAAATGCTCGTAAGTGCTAAATTTAGGATTGTCTGTAAATTTCAATTGATGGATTTACATTTTTTTGATTTTTGCATAGACTGCATATGCAGTCTATGTTCAATAAATGTAAATCCAGTAATTGTTTACAATAACACATTATTAATGAGATTTTTTACATACTATCACAATTTTGCACTTACGAACAATTTAGTCGTACGAAGTTTAGTGAAACGGGCCCCAGGTTGTAGTGTTGAAAGGGTTTATAAGTTAAACTAGAACTAGAGCAGACGACAGTATTGGTTTTCCCGCGTTGTTATGTTCATATAATAACTTACTAGCTATCATCTTGACCAAGAATGTTTTGCAGTTACTTAACCCTTTGAACCCGAAATCCCGCTATATCGGTTTATGCAAAAAGTGCAGATCCAGATAAGCCGTGCAGATTCAGCTGAGCCGGCTCGTAGCGAGCCGTCTCATCAGGATCTGCACTTTTTGCAAGTAATTTTCATATTTCTTAGAACAAAAACACCCACTTTTCATGAAAATCATTTTGTGACCATTGGCTTGGTCGGAACATTAGCATATCACAGTCCATTCCAGTTCCTTAGGGTTGAAAAGGTTAATAAACTGTGAAAGCCCATTTTATACAATAAACAATTAAACATACAAGGGGCGTTCATTACATTTTGACAACATGTGTTTATTTCAAAAACAATAACACCATCACATTTCTATCACGCGCTGCACAGTGAGTAGTCATATTTTGGTACAAGTATACTGCATAGCTCCCGAATTGACAGCCTTTACCAGGCTCTGGGGGCAAGTTTCTTGAAACTTTGCATGACTAAAATGATTGTAAGTGCAAATTTATCACCGTCTGGAAAATCATAATTTTGCACTTACAAACATTTTAGTCGTACAAAGTTTAATGAAACCGCCCCTAGATCATTTCAAACTTGTGTCCAAAGAGTGTTTCTTTTAATTGGGAACACAACCAAATGTCACATGATGTAATTTACATGTATATACTGAAGAATGTGTGCCTAAGAACGTTTATATGCCATTGTCGCTCATGTACCGAGTTATTGCCCTTGTTTATTGAGGGGTGATCTTGACATTGCGTTGAAGCGTTTTTTGACGCAACGGCAATGGAACAGCGCTCGTGAAATTTCTTTACCACCTGTGACAAACCAGTTTCTTTTCAGTACTGCCAATTGATTGCCGCTTTCTCTGGCATATTACACCTTGGTATTTAAAGAAAATTGTAAATAGCGTCCTGCAAGTCTGAAACTCTAGCCTTCAAACATGAGCATTTTCTTTTCGTATCCACACCATTTCTGAACATTAGTTTTGGATTCTGTTGTAGTAGGTCCATGGTTCATTCCTAGTTATCACATATGTGAGCTTTTAGGACCATTCGGTCCAAACAAGTAATTTGAGTGAACACGTCACCCTCGTATTCTTCTAGTCGTGGTTTCCTGAACGGAGAATTCATCTCGCACATGCAATTTTTTCAAATATATTATTCATTGAGAACCATACCAAACAATGCAAACATACAGCTGATTCATGGAGAGCTGAACTAAATAAATGTAGAGAAAGGCATCTGTTTACACCCACACACATAACAAAAATTAATGATTAAAAATACTTGTTCATAACCCACTTTTGGTGCACAATAATGTATTTGTCATATCGTAAATTCTTTATATTTCTCCAGAATGCAGTTTATAGTGTATTTGTGCATGTTTAAATTGATAGAAACATGGCGCTAAACAGCAAGACGTCATGATGTTACAAATATTACACGACATCATCCAGACATAATTAAACGAGTAGAAATTTGTTAATAACTTTATTTGAGCCATATTGACGGGCTTGACAGGTAATATGGGCTCATATTACCCGTCAAGGTCCGACTTGACCGCCAATGTGCTCCGACTTGACCATGGTCCGACTTAGCTTAGAAAATCTCAGCTCTACGGATGTGTTTTACTATTTCATCTTTCCTTTATATGTTCTGTATCCGTGAGAGCCGCAACCCTTATAGTGCAAAGTTTAGTCACAATAACAGCCCAATTTGTCCAGGCGTTTTGCTACACAGTCTGAAGAGTGAGAAGTTTAACACTTCAGTCATGTTAAAAACATTCATAGACCAATAATACACATGTAGGTATACATAGTTTGACATTGGTTATCATTTTATTCCCATTTGTGTAGCAAAACACCAGGACAAATTGGGCTGTTATTGTGACTAAATTTTACACTATAAGGGTCTCAGCTCTCACGGATACAGAACATATAAAAGACATATGAAATAGTAAAAGACATCACTCATCAGTAGAGCTGATATTTTGTAAGCTAGGTCCGACTTGACCATACTTCTTTTCCATTACGTATAAATATGTTTTAATGGTCGAAAACCTGATAGACCAGTACACGTCTATCTAAATATGTCATGGCCATGTATCAGTGTCATCATACAGGTCTTTTTGTGATGGAGAAAATCATGAAATTCCTTTTTCAGAGAAAATTGACGATTTCTCAGGACATAGGAGTTTTACCTTTGTTTTTGTTACACTATGTGTTGCCAATTTAACCACTGCAAATTTGCCCTTGCCGTTCCATTTCATAATCACCGACTCGAACGAGTCCTGACGGGCAAGTTGGTCCTTTTCCTCCTTGCAACTTCCCTGCCGCCATTAATTGTTGTTGCTGTTGTATATCCCTCCGTCTGTCAGAGTACCACACACTATGAAAATTGTTCGGTTCCGGGTCAATTCGTACCCATTCCATTTCGTATGCACATCATTTCGTACTCAGCTTGGTCATTTCGTATACACAGGTGCCAGATTTTTGGCCATTTTCAGGTTTAAATGTCTAATATAATATCCATACGTTGATGAAAAATTCAAAACATACATGTCTGGATATCCGTTCACTATATTTGCAGTGAGTCCTGGAGAGGTTCATATCATTTGTTTTGCCTTACATTACCTGGACTGAAGGGGCAGAGGACCAGTTTATATATATACGTTCCTTAACTTAACGAATGAGGCCGAGTAAAATGAATGAGTCAAAGACATCCCTTGTCCAATGCCTTAAGGTTCAGTCCGGTATTAATTAATTTGTGATCACGACATAGTACTTTGTGATATTGGTATAATAATTATGCCTAAAAGGACTAGATAGAAACCAAGAGCAGTACATCTATTCAGGAAGGCAGATTTTAAAGGTTTCGGGAGCTACATTCAAGAGTCAAACGTTAACCACAAACATTGCACGATAGAAGATATTTGAGATCTTAGCTGGTAATTAAGACACTGGGCTTCCTGAGGCGCAACATAAAGACAAACCATGAAGGTATCAAGGAAACGACATACACAACACTAGTGAGGACACAGCTCGAAAATGTCTCCACGGTGTGGAGTCCGTACACACAGCACACTATCAGGAAGGTGGAAATGGTTCAACGCCGGGCTGTCAGATGGCTAAACAATAATTACTCTACCTATGACAATGTAACCAAAATGCAAAACAGTCTTGGCTGGCGGTCACTCGAACTAATTAAGCGAGCCGATTCCCAGCTGGTCATGTTCTAAAAAATGTGTACGGTCTTGTAGCTGTATCACTCCCTGAATACATTGAGCGTCCCATAAGAATGACACTCCACATGCTTACGCTCTCCATCCGTCAACTATATAAATATACATACCTCTGCCAATTACTACACATTCTCTTTATTTCCAGCCACCATAGTCTTGTGGAATAGATTACCCGGCAGTTGTGTCATGCTTCCCGGTTTGGAGAGCTTCAAACTGGAAATGTGCAAGATAAATCACTCTCATCCATAAGAGCATATACATGTACCACTGTTTTAACCTGTTTTAACTCGTGATAATAGCTGACCTAATCTTCTGGTGTTTTCTATTGCACACTAAAGTTCAATATTATCTTCTAAATATGCGATTCAAATTCCCACTGTAATTTATTAACGATATAATTTTATTACATAGGACCTCAAACTTGTAACGCTTAACGCACTGACACGAGGCTGTATTGATCCCTCGTGAGAGGTTCGTGCAGTATGACAAGATAGATTGATAATCTAAATGAAGAAAGTGAACGAATTATTGACAAATCAGAAATCAATACTTCTACAAATGCTGTGCAACACTGTTAGAACGTGCCTAATATGGTATCGATAGAGGGGTATTAGTAGCAACAGCAGTGGTGCCGGCGGTGGTGTTGGTAGCAGTAGTCGTTGTTTGTGGTGGTAGTAGTTGTCGTAGTACTACTTCAGTAACAGCAGCAACAACCATAGCAACATCAGCAACAGCAGCAGTAGCAGAATTAGTTGCAGAATTAGTTGCAGATGTGCTAATGTACGTTCTCTGCGTTTCCCCTACCTCTATATAGTCATTTGCCTAGATATGTTATCATAATATTAGCTTAAATACTATTTCAGTAAGTTATATAGAGGATATCAATGTAAAATTATTGCCGAATTACCTGCAAATCTATATAGATCAGAGAATATGTCCATTTTACGATAAAAAAACAACAACAACTGTTCTAATACATTTGTTATATTTGATGACCACACTGACATGGAAGGTAGAACGATTTGTCTCCTAGTAAATGTCACTGCATACCTGCAGCAATCGATTGTAAGAATATGAGTGCGGTAGCTGATCATGAGCTAAACCGAATGTGCTGTATCAGATACAATTTTATGAAGAAATAAAAAAATTAAAGGTACATGCCCACTCAGTAGGCACAATTTGTTCTTAAAGGTACATGCCCACTCAGTAGGCACAAACTGTTCTTTATAGGAATTAAATAAGTGTATAATTGTGTCACTATTGCACTAGTTCTAAAAATTAAATTGAAGTTTCCCGCTATACAAATTATAAATAATCACTTAGGTAATATGTATTTTACTGATAGTGACTCGCGGTGGTATCATGCTATTTTCATATGCAAATGAGGTATGATATTCTTTTTAATTATTTATGCTAATTAAATGCGTCACAT
The DNA here is from genome assembly GCA_029237695.1 of Conchocele bisecta. NCBI lineage: Eukaryota > Metazoa > Mollusca > Bivalvia > Lucinida > Thyasiridae > Conchocele > Conchocele bisecta. The sequence goes on along the minus strand of CM055270.1, from coordinate 61,409,406 downwards.
GAAACAAATAATAGTTTCGACAGATTATAAAGTACGATCATTGCCCATCAAAAAATAAATACAGAGAATAAATAGTGATGTTAGTTTATTAAAGTAAAAGAACAGGACATACAAATAACAAGCCTGAATAAAGAGTTAAATTTTACTTATAGTGGGAGCACACCGAACAAAAACAATAGGTCCCAATTAATCTATGGACTAGGGTGTTACAGTGCGAGCATATCCTGCTTGAATGCTTCAATATCTGACATCGCGACAGCAGGGTAATTGTTTCATTCGTATATATACAACATAGATGGGTTCATGCGTCTCGTTTTGGTATCTTGTTCTCTATTTTGTATACAGCTTCAGGAACGCCTTTGTGTTTAGTTTCAATATTTCGCCTCAGGAATACGTGTGTGCTTATTGCTTTTATAGCTTCAGTTAAGCGAGAACATGTCATATAATCACGTACCACTGTGTGTAATCGTATTTGTTAAAGCAGAGACTTCATACGCAGGTTATCACAAGCCAGAAATCTCAATTGACTGCTTACTTCTTTACGGATAATGTTGATTTGATAAGTACAAATTGGAAAATGTATATCTAACTTGCGCGAACATTCTCCACCGATCAGATGCAATTCCCATCGTTTGCAGAAGGGCATGGGGGATAGCTGGACGAAACAGTCAGAATTTACGTTGAGGGCCGGGGACGTGTTTGCATGCAGATTACATAACTGACGCATGTGCCTGAAATGCATGTACGTGAAATGCTATATATATATTCCCGCAAAGTCGGACTCGTCCGAAACACTCATCAGTAAATGTGGCTGTGACTAGAGAAATGGAGCTTATGTGACTGGCGACCAGTATGACTTCTGATCAAAAGCTCACTTCTGTAGACCGATGACGATATATAATGTTTGTCAGAAGCATGACACAAATATAGTCGACAAGCTATACCTACGGACAGGGACCATACATTCATCTTCGTCCCAGCTACAGATCTATAAGGTCGAGTATTTCTTTAACACTTTCTTCTTATCTTATCTTACACACAATCCTTCTGACCATCCGCATGCTTATCCGTTTCTAACAGCCGTATTAATGACATTAGCCTTGGCACTTGACATTTGGCGTATTACAGTTACCTTTGTAGAGGTACCGGATGGTACCAGTCCCGGTTGGTACCAGTACCGACTTAATTATAGGGTTCACTTATTTTTAGTTTTGATTAGTCACATGATTACAAAATGGTGGCTGTCATTTAGTTTAAGCATATTTTATTTGCATATTGTTTACAAGTTCATACACCAAGTTACAGTTTGCGATATATATGGTCATTGTTGTTGTAGATTTTGCGCCGCACGAGCGTTACATCTAAACAAACCGCTGTCGCATTGACTGCCAGCCAAAATGTGCTATTTTCATTTTGCTCCCTAATTTATAATATTGCATTTTTTAAATCAAACTTACATTCATCTTTTGAAATCGACCTTCATTTAGCTTTCACAAGTATAATTACACAGATCACAGTGTACACTCAAGTATTTCAGCTAACTGAACGAGGATGGGTATACGCGCACAGGCATTCGGCGGGTTTCGGCTTTCATCGGTATAACTCTATATATATACGCGTATTCTTCATTATGTGGGTGGGGTATCGACCTACGAACATTTCTGCTGCCACAGTCACCAGGATATACAAATAATATGTGTATATCAACTTGGTAACGATTTTTGGGGGTATCTTTTATACAGGATCTAACATAAGTGATGTTTGATTGTGGTATCTATTTTTAAGAGTTTAATTACTAATATCATAAGAAACGAGGCTAAGCCGACTTTTTTATGAAATCAGTAAATTATATGATATATATATATATTAATTAAATCTAAGCCATCACTCGCTATAACTCCTGCATATAAAGCATATTGAGGGGTATATCATTTTTGGATTTTTATCATCAATGCTGTGTTCGTGCTATAGCTGTTTTCATGCCCAAGATCAAGGTCAAACCAGTTGGAAATTATTTGTTGGTCTGACAAGGATTGAGAGTGTACCGGTATATGTCTCTAGTCAGACCAAGCAGCAACCAGGGATATTTGTCAGGGGCGTAGCTTGGGCAACTTGTCTGTATAGGCCCGACAGTCGAATGAGTGAAGCAAGTGAGACGACTATACACATAGCAACAAAAACAATGCAGCAAACATTTATGTTATGCAATTAAGCGTTATCGTAATGAAATGTTTATTTCGACCTGCGTAGATCCAGATCCCATTCGCATTCTAATCGGAATACACAAGTGACTGATGGTTATTCAGTCAATTCAACATTATTAATGCAGTTGAATAACTCATTACGTCAGAGTCGTCCACAGCCCATTGAACATGTTTTGAAATTTTGAATTAATTTGCTGTGATCTGAAGTATTTATGGACATTAATTTTACAATCTGCTTATCAGTTTCAATGCATTCATTCATTAAGATTATCAGGACCTACACTTCTAACATATGTCGTAACGATTAGTTATCAGATGATCATTTTTGTTGGTTATGAGGTTAATTTTCCTCGACTTAACAGACGCAAATTTGTTGATAGTCTTTGGCCCGTTTCACTAACAAATATTAACAGGTATTAAATACATGTATAGGAATTGTGATTTTACAGTTACACATATCATAAATACACAAGTACATATATTGCACATCATGCAGGGCTTCTAAAATTTCAGAATGCCAATCGGTCCGGACGTAACTGTCGGCCCGAAGGAGCCGGTACGATTAGTGCTACCCCCACCCTCCTGCCTCTCATGTTTTGTCAAAATATTTGTTTTCTAATAAATATGTTTTGGCAGCATATGAGAATCGTCTCCCCTAAGTCTATTGGATTATGTAATCCTGTTGGGACACGTTGCCAATCTCGCATTTTGTTATTACTGATGCTGAACACGTTTTGGTCTTCGCTAGTCGCATAATATACAATAAGCTCGGTTTAGTCCGATCACGTCGTACATAATATGTACGTGCGGTTGTAATCAAAACAGACACACATTTACGATCAATTACTCATCACATATTTATCCATTTTGGGACACTATCAGGCATGGAATAACAGAGAACTTTATTTAGTAAGGTTTTGTTCTGGAATTATCTTTCGCACATAATTATTTCATAACTTTATCGAAATTTAAAAGTCGGAGGTGCAGAATCCCAGAAAAAAAGGTAAGGCAAAAGCCGGCGATGCGATGCAGTAACCAATAACACATATCGAAATATGTTTTCCCCCCAATAAACATATATTCGTAGCTGATAATAATCTTCTCCTAAGACGACGATTATCATGTTTTTGTCAAACTATGTTGTTGTTTTTTGTCAAGAATTATTGGTGTGTGTCCACATTTATTCTACTTCTTAATAACAACATGTTTCAGCAGCACATGGGAATCGTCTCCTAAGACTATTTTTACGTGTCCTGTTTGGGACATGTTAAAATCTCGCGATATCAAGCATGGGTTGATCGCGAAAATGTGAAGTATGATCGCGAGACGAAACCACATGTGGAAGATCGCGCGTTTTTGCTTCGCGATCTGCATCAACACGCATGAGCAAAACTAACCCGAATTTTCTGTCTGTAACACATGGTAAGTCGCCCTGCGTTACCTGCGTTACCTGCGTTTTATAATTCGGGTTAAAGCAAAATATATTTCCAAAAGCGAAAGGCGAGATGGCGAAAATGCCAGACGATTCTCATGTCTTTAGGAGACGATTCGCATGTTTTCGCAAGACGCAAAACATATTTCCAAAAGCGTAAGGCGAGATGGCGAAAATACGAGACGATTCTCATGCCTTTAGGAGACGATTCGCATGTTTTCGCAAGACGGAAACATTGCGAAACGACAGCTCTAGACGAATCATAATGCTGATTGTTATTTTGGATTGCACAAGAACGCTTTTATTTAAACATGGCAGACGTACCTTTGTCCTTTATCAAAATGTTTGCAAACTGTAGATCCCGATGAGCTGGCTATTCACGAGCCGTCTCATCAGGTTCTACGCCATTCGTACGTACTTTATTTATATAAAAAAAAAGACCCATAATACAGCGTAATGTAACAGTTACACACGGATAACAACAGTGCACGGTTTCTTTATTTTATTTTAAAATCACCAGTAATGGCGAGTCTTAAATACGCTAAAGCCAGTCTATTTATAAACCGCTATGATCTCTACAGCTATCGAGACATTCACTTGTAACAATTATACTATTTATAAATTAAATATAAATATTTTGAAATATCGCTAGTATAAGTATATATTAATAATAATATACATGTAGTGGATAAATATATGCATTGTGACTTTCTGTGTGAGAACGTCACGACTCGAGCGGTCCGCCGTCCTCAAATATTGATAACCACGACGTAACGTACGTCATCTCAAAACAACGTCGCTGCGACAAAGTGACGTCAATGAGGGGTATCTTTGTTGGTCTAGAAAGATGGTTTATCAACTGAATACAGCATTGGTTTATATATCATATTGTTCGAGAGGGATCATATTTTCTAAATATGTTGAAAACTCAATTTCGCATTTTTGACCCATAAAGGAGGTTTTCGCTTGGCACGTCACATATATAATATCCAATCTAACAAATGATACGAATGTTGATTAGCCTAGTAGGCATAGTGACAAATAAATTTATGTGACAATGGTTTATTTTGATAATCTACATTTTGCTTATGGGTTTTGCGAACCGTGAGTGGAGATGCAGATCAGCCTGTGTATCCGCAATCTGATCAGGTGCTGCACTGTTCGCCATCCCATCAATGAAACACTCGTCTTGCCTCTAACTAACCATACAGATCGTTATCAGGCTACAGCAGTCAGTGTGCTATTTGTACAGAATTAAGCTACACTGATCACGTCTATTTTGTAGATTTACAGACCGACTACTGGAAAGTGTACATCCTTTCTAAGAATTCTAATATGGACATGTATCAATCACAGAGATCCACGTTCCATATGGCCAATAGTATATATCCGGATAAACTGAAATAATTAAGTACATGCCAGGCGCGGATCCAGGATTTCGGGTTAGGAGGGGCGTAACTTGCTAGGGATTTTTTGAAATCCGTCTACATCGCATTTCCTGCGTTCTGGCGCATTTTGGAGGAAAATAAACCCCAATAAACAATAAATTCACAACGCGAACGTAGAAACGTGCCTTGTAACTCGTAAACAATCTTTACTCGGCGAATTTTAGTGAATCCGCCCATGCATGCATAACTCATAGTTAAATTCGTGAACAAAATGGAGAACAATCATTATTATATTCAGACCTAATACCCTCATTTTCCTGCATATATTTCCGAACACAGTAAATGGCAAACATTGTATTTACTGATTTACTATATATAACAATCATGTACCGAAGGAGCTGGAGGGGACATGGATCAGGGTCTACACAGATACATCCGGATATATTATATGAGCCGCTTCGTGGGAAAAGGTACCTTATGGCCAAATCTTTACTTTTTGACGTTTGCCGATGCAGAGCTCATTTCTGAACATACTGATATTTGTTTTATGTAATTCCGATGTAAATCGGCTGATTTAGTAAACTTTTAGCACATACACTGAATGCGAATGTTTGAACTAATAGAAAATGGTTCCTGAAAATGTTTAGAGATTGGGCGGACGGGCACCTTTCCTCTCTCACATGATATATGGTCACAGTTTTGATGAGTCACGGTGGTTATCACATTGTGTGTAATTCCTTCGTTACTGATACATGCAAGAGTTTACCAAATACGAAATTGCAGTCACTAAATGCAATCTGACACACATAAATGAAATTAAATCAGAAACAGATACGCGTATAAAGCAATGGAGACGCTATATGCAACATGTACTGTAACGTTTACGACTACATGTAAGTTTTGAACTTTCACATTAGCATTAAATAGCATTTTATCCATATAATATCACATATCTACTGTACATACATGTATGTAAAATTGCGGTAAACGATACACTAACACAAAAATAAAAACATGTATCGGGTCCATACGCGAACTGGGCTGCCGACACCACCATCTCACATGCTACTCGACATCACATGGTATGGTTGGAGTTTCTAATGTATATGGTCATGGTGCACTTTAGTTTGAGCTGGCGATCAGGTATCGGCCAAATATGACCGATAATCCACGCCGGACGGCCTCCGATTCTGTGTGAGATTCTTTCGTACGCGCAACTTTCGCTTTGGATGGGGTAATCAAAACGCGAATAACTCAATAAATACTTGAAACAGCGATTTGAAGTGAGTATATTCACACACCTAATACCTTTATCGATTGCCAGAGACATATTTCATACATTTAATCGATGTTTATTGTGTTTGTGCGAATCGGAAAAGAGAGGGCTCTTTCTATAATTGCCATATTCATACCCACCTTCTATAAATAGAAGATGGTAATGTACGAGACCAAGTGGGTGGGGTAATGGGTTTTTTTTTTAATAGGCATATTTTTGGTGTCATAGGTCCGAGTCTTCCACCTGTGCGCGCGCGTAGTGTTGACAACTGACATGCTTTATTAGCGTCCGTGTCAAATGCGACTGGACCTGGTTCCCGCGTTACTGCATAGCGGTAGCCACAGATATAGTAATACGCTGGTAAACAGCCGACCTGACTCATTCGGAACTATCTCGGATCTTTTCGCCAAAACGGAGGTCTGGTTAATCTATAATCTCCGAGGTGCTCCAATTGTGTTTAGGTTTTCCCGCCATTTCCGTTTTCTCTATGTGATTTTAATTTGAAATTGGGGAAAGTTCGACGTAATTTGAAGAAATTAACTTTCTTATGTAAGTATATTGATGCATGCGTGTCAGCTGAAATAACATTTTTAATACAAAAATACATGACAACGCCGTGATCAGTTGATTCACGTTTCAATTCGTGAAGTTATTTCGCCCCGTCTCACTTCGCACATTCCTATTCATGTGTTGTTAATATATTGTCGCTATTCACCATTTGCAAACTGCATGCATTATCATATAATTGTGCCTTTAATGGAGGTCTATGCGGTCGCGTTTTCTCAAAACTTGTACGACAGCTATAGTAATTATAGATTTTGTCATCGTTACATGCTGTCTTTGTTAAACTATTCGAGTAGTAGTAAGGGAGTCAAAATGATACCACCTACCGTGATATCATTTATAACCCTCTATAATACCCCCACCACCCCCGAAAATCAAAAAATTGGTTAACGAGGAAAATTGGGTCTCCCGACAGCAAATTTATGAATTTTTGGAGAAAATAATTTTGAAAAGAGGGAGTCCCAATTATATTGGTAATTGACTTTTGAAAGTATATATTGGTGTCATAAATACATCATGTTTTTTTTCACGTCCAATTGAACAGAAAAAACGAGTACCAATATAAAAGAGAAAATGGATAATTCAATACAATTTGAATTGCAAATTTTTAATGACTGTGTTGAAGAAGTTTACGAAGAATACGGGGGTTATAATCCGTGTAATATAAATTCTATAAAATGAGAACACTAGGCGATATCGAATATATGAAATACCAGCGTAATTTATTACGCTCCGATAAAAACGTTACATTTCCAATATTATATCGGCAATTATGTCAACTATACAAGAGGCAAATACGAACATTAAGACAGATAATGCGTATCGGATATGAAACTAAGGCGTATTATATAAAACTATTAAAACCCAACGATTCGTTTACGAATGTACATTTTTACGATATCGCTTATAAAGATATTGAAAAATTATTATTGAAAAAAACAAACTACTAATTAATTTATAGCCGAGTGTATTTTTCTTATCGAAGGTATGTAAACGGGCTATCTGAAATTATTTTTCATCAACCTCGAGCGGTCGGAGTCCGAACGCCGTTGTCATGCAGTGTTTACCACCATGACAACAGCGGTCGGACTCCGAACGCCGTTGTCATGCAGTTGTTTACCATAGCGTCCACATTTGTAGGGATAGAAATAAATAAATAAAAATGTTTAGCTCCAACTGCGGCGCGAACCCACGACCCTCGTCTCTATAGATTATCGCCTTAACCACACGACCACGAAGGCTGTTATGAAAATAAACACTACCATAGGTGTTGTACAATTATCGATTTACGACAATGTCAATTACACGGGTTATGAACCATGCGTAAATTGATAGCCGAGGTAAACAGAGCCGAGTGTATCAATTACACAGACGGTGTGTACAGTGTAATCCTAGACTGAATTTGTTATGCGATTACGGCGTAATTCTCAGTGAAAAACACATGTTTGCATAGGTATGTAAATTTGTTTACTGCACCAATATAAGAAAATTAATTATTTTTTAAAAAATCACAATGGTGCTGTAACATTTCTTCCGACTTTATCTCCTAGTTTTTCCCTAAATTTATCCCAATCAGTACACTCAATCTTGGGTGGCATGGTGGCGCGTGCCTTGATTCTTATAACATTTTTTAATTTTTCATATCTCCGCATTTCTTCCACCACGGATTCAAACTCTAAATTTGATATTTTCTTATCGGCCAACGCTTTGGACACCATAACGTCGATGCTATTTTTCTTAGACCTGGCGAGAACGGATATTCTATCATGTTTTCTACATTTTTTCTCGAGTTTTCCACCCGACGCCCTAATTACCATACACAACAACCCAGAAACGGCCGACACCGCACATAAAAATCCCCGCTACGGAACCGTTATAATGGTGGATATAGTTGCAGCTGTCCCCGCCCCACACAACACAGAAACACTCGCCAGAGCCGTGCTAGATACTTCAGCCATGTTCACCGCGCGCCTATATTTTTTAGCGTTTCTTTTTCTGTTTGTATATTCTCTAACTAAAATATCCTGCATAGCGACGATATTATTCAACCTAAAATCTGAACTTCTTTCGTTAATTAGTACACAGTGTTGATGGAGTGGTATTGACAATTGGAAGCGTTGATTCGTTCATATTTAAATTTTACAAATTTATTTCAATATATTAGTATTTATAAAATAAGTTCAATTAACAACGAGACAATAGTGGAAGAACTCTCTGAGTCACCGATTTTCGTAACAAAGTTAATAACACTTACTTTGGGAAAGTCTAATTCGATCATTACCGGCGAACGAAACAATCGTCGAACTATCTCCAGAGATTTTATTAGTGACTCCAACCCCCCCTTTGTTCTTCCCCATCTACTACAATATTTATCGCGACCGCGCCCACAGGTTTACCATTAGCATTAACCGAGCAGACCGCCATTTGGATAACTTCACCCGCGGCTGTCATAGTGTATCCCCCATATTTATTACTCGCTTTGGCACCGAACGAATATTCATAGTGCCCCTCAATCAATGGGCCCCGCTTCTCAGCCCAAACTGTTATGACACGTTTTGGCGTTTTCATTGTTTTCACTATTCCGGCAAGCGCCCTGTTTGCGCGTTATATGCCTCAGTACGAATCTTATAAGAGGCCTCCTCAAGAGCTTTGGTCGCAGCTATACGATCATGTTTCAGTTTATCGGAAACTTCGGTTATCTTTCCGTCTAGTTCGGTAAGTGCCGCTTCTCTGCTGAGAGAGTCCTCTAAGCGCAACGCATCATAAGCCTCCGTAATGGTCGCCTGGTGGCCTTCTAGGGCTTTCTCAACACCCGACCGGGCCTCTTTTTGAAATTCGGTTATTTTTATTTTCCGTCTAGTTCAGCAACCGCCGCTTCTCTGATGAGAGAGTCCTCTGAGCGCAACACCTCATAAGCCTTCGCAAGGTCCGCCTGGCGGTCTGCTCGGACTTTATGATACCCAACCGGGCCTCCTTTCGAAAATTCGGTTATTTTTTCGTATATGTCAGTAAGTGCCGCTTCTCTGTTGAGAGAGTCCTCTGAGCGTAACGCCCCATAAGCCTCCGCAATGGCCTCCTGTTGTCTTCTCGGACCCCCTCAATCCCCCGCCCCGACCTGGTCTCTTTCAGAAATTCGGCTATTTTTTTCTTTCGTCTAGTTCGGTAAGTGTCGCTTCTTTGCTGAGAGAGCCCTCTAATCGCAACGCATCATAAGCCTCCGCAATGGCCTCCGCAAGGTTCGACTGTGGTCTTCTCGGACTTTATCAATACCCGACCGGGTCTCTTTTCGAAATTTGGTTATTTTTTTATCTAGTTCAGTAAGTGCCGCTTCTCTGATTTTCTTCTCTGATGAGAGAGTCCTCTGAGCGCAACACCTCATAACCTTCGTAAGGTCCGCCTGGTGGTCTTCTCGTACTTTCTCAATACCCGACGTGGCCTCTTTTTGAAATTTGGTTATTTTTTTACCTAGTTCGATAAATGCCGCATCTCTGATGAGAGAGTCCTCTAAGCGCAACGTAAGGGCCGCCTGGCGGTCGGCCCGGACTTTATCAATATCCTACCTGCTCTCTTTTCGAAATTTGGTTATTTTTTTACCTAGTTCGTTTAGTTCAGTCCTCTGAGCGCAACACCTTATAAGCCGCCTGATCTTTCTCAATATTCGTTCGGGTCTCCTTTCGAAAATCGATTATTTTACCGTCTAATTCAGTAAGTGTCGCTTCTCTGGTGAGAGAGTCCTCTAAGCGCAACGCATCATAAGCCTCCTTAAGGTCTGCCTGGTGGTCTTCTCGGACTTTATCAAGCCCCAACCGGGCCTCTTTTCGAAATTTGGTTATTTTTTCACCTAGTTCGTTTAGTTCGGTATGCGTTTCTTCACGACTTTGTGTATTCACAGCCAGGGCATATTCTCTAAGTTGTGACAGTAGACTCTTGTGAATCTCGTCCGTGGCCCTCAATATAGTTCTATTGATCAAGGCTTTTGTTTTTTGGGTAGTTAAAAAGTCGCCCTCTGTCGGGATGAATCCCCCTTCTGTCGGTTCCAAATTCTTTGAATTTGTCACCCAATCGGAAGAACTGCCTGGTCCGTATATACTCATTTTCAATAATGTTGATAATATATATTACGAACATGCGTTTAATTCTAAATAATTTTCTTAAAATTAATTAATTTGTTTAAATTTCTAGGACGACCGAAATCGGGTAATCGTTCTTCAACTCTCTCCCTTTATCATCGAGAATAGAAATCTTCAACTCGTGGATGTGTCCCGATTCCAAAACTTTCATCTCGGGGTGTGGGAAGTCTAAGGTCAGGGTCTCACCATAGAAACAGTCGCTGGCGGGCACGGTTTTCAGTAATATGCTGGGAGTGCCGTCTACCGTGTTGTACGATGTGTTCATCCGATCCAGGTGCACCCCGAGAGTTGTCGTGACGGCGAAGTTCACCGGGGTCGTGCCGACGTGCTCGCCAGGATCAAACACTCCGTCATCGTTGTAAGGGTATGTTATTTTAAATCCTAACAGTGAGCCCAATCCCGGTGAGATCCTTAAACGCCTATCAACGGTCAATGTCGTGAGCCCCGTGGCTTTCGAGATTGCGAGAGTGACTACACCAGGAATCTTCTCCGCGACAAAAGCTTGGAGATCTCCGAAACTCCAAAGACCCTGAGGTACTATAGCATCTGGAGTTCTAACGAAATCCTGAGGTCACTGGTTCAGTTATGAGGTAGTTTCCGAAAGCCACAGGGCTTACACCCTCGACTTCTGATGTGAAAAACTCGAGCGTTTCAACGTTTTTCCACCCGACCGTGAACGTTATTGATCTAAGGAGGCCTACCCGGCGTTGTCCGCAGCAGTTGTCTATTAATTTTTGAAGTTCACAACTCCCTTTTTGAACATTAGTGATAGTAGCAAACATAATAATATCTTTCAATGGATACAAAAGCATTTAGCTTTAACTCTAATGCAAAGTACGCGGTCGGAGGTAAATACACGCACAAAGACGTTGTTAACCTTAGTACACCCAACCGTAACGGTTAGACCGGACAGTGGCTTTGCCACCAATTTCCCTAACACGTTTGAGAAATATAGGCTGCCCAAGATTACTACGATGGAGTCGGTAAACGGGTGGAAAGCCACACCGATGCAGTTTTGGCAGAACCAGCTAAATTTTGCTGTATGGTGCGCAACATCCGGGTGTGGAGTTTCACATAAAGACCATCTGACATCCAAGAATGTCATGCTCCGAAGTGTCTACAACTTTCACACGTATTATACTATTAGGAGGATTCTCAAAGAACTAGGTATTTCTCTACCTCAAGACGACGCCTGGGATCCCATTTCCAACGCATACGACCGTATGGCGTTTGAAAGATTGTGTAACGAATTTAACGTTTCAAAAGACGCGGACTGGAGGCAGAAAGCATTTCCTACCACCACCGGCCTCGGGGACGTTCTCATTCGGGGCCAGTCCGGGAATTGGACGCAGACTGATTTTAGACACGATTACTCCGGTGACCACATCGTCAGTCGGAACGCCGGGAATTTTGACCCCGCTACTATGACTTTCGGGCCAGAAGTGTCTGGAGGTCGGCACTGTGGCGTGTTTTCTTGTAAAATGTTACCTCCGAAACTGGCTCACGTCGATTACATACAGCAGGCTGCTGAGGTTCAGAACGCGTGGACCACATTTATGTTAGATAAGGGTCTGGGGTTCACGCAGGCCGGGGTTACTCGCGTCAACGAATCTATTCGCACGTACGTCTGGGCCATCCTCGGCGCACAGAAGCAAACTCGCAGTTCTATACTGGGTACAGGAACAGCGTTTGATGCACAAAAACAATTCTTGGCACTTGTAGAGGACGCCATCTCAGCTAAGGTGGACCTGGAGAAGGCGATCCAGAATTATCAAGACGTTTTGCAGACTGCCAGCACAGTGGACTATGTATTTGGAATAGGTCTTTATATGGCGCCGAGCAATATGATACTACGAGACGACCCGGTTGATGGTTACAATAATCAGATCGTAATCGCCACCGCCAATCAAAAAATCGGTCACAACGGTAACGTGAACACGGATATCATCAAGCGCACCCCCAAAATGATCGGGAGCGGAGTTGTAAATTCAAATAAATTTGAAAAAGATTTCATAAAACCCCCAAAACACAAAATGGATACACCTCCCTCAACACAATCGAACCCAGTACCCCCAATTCGTAAATTGGATGCACCATCGAGTTCCATCAACAATGTTGAAACACCAATCATCAACAATGTTGAAATTGGAAGCACAACACACGAGGAGGAGAAATTAGCGCTCGTCGTCGCCCTCGTGGCGATCGGATTATTTGCGCTTTGGTTTTAGGAACTCTCTGGCGAAGAATAGTAGGAGACCGGCGATTGCCGCGATTAAAGCCCAAGTATTTTTGGCTAGCCATCCGGCCGTTTTTGATAATATAGATAGCAAGTAAGAAACTATACTTCCATTCCGATCAGTCCAGGTAGTGCGGCAGCCGCCTTTTCGGCTAATTTAGCCAGGAGACTGGCGAGGGCTTTTAGTTGTTTTTTTAACCCACTCCTTGGCTCCGCCTGATGGCGCGGGTGCTGGTGCGGGTGCTGGTGCTGGTGCGGGTGCTGGTGCGGCACCACCAGTGAAAGCTAGAACTATGGTCGATATAGTCATGCTGATAGCAACGAGGATGCTTGCTATCGTGATGCCCTGTTCTCTGAACAGAGTGCGAAGATGCTCACCGAGTGTCGTCTCCTCGTTCAGGACCCTCGAGATTGTTTCGCGGATCCGACTTATTTGGGTGCGGAGTGTCTCACGGTTAGTAGATGCAGCCTCCAAGCGAGATTCTCTTTGATCCCGCAACGACCGCAGGTGTTCGGTGATCCGCTCGGTAGATTCTCTATCGCCACCGGCTTCCTCCAGTTTTCTTTCTTCTAGCGCGATATGTTCATCCAGCGACGAGAGTTTGGCGAGGTTACGGACCAGTTCGCCCCGGACCGTTTGCATAACCTTATCGAGTCCCCGGAGTTCGCGAAGAGGTAACGATGGGTCATCGTCGAGTATTTCGTTTTCGCCGAACGTGGTCTCCATCGTGTTAATAGCGTCGGTGGCTACTCGAGGGAGTTCGCTGAGCTCAACAGTTTCTATATCGGCGGCCGTTTTCGCCATCGTTTCGTCGGTAGACTGTAGGGCCACTACAGCGCGGGTAGGCATAATTGTTTTACGAAGTGTCCAATCTGGAAATCCTAGTTCGCTCCTTATGATTTCACCACCGCCCCGGTATCCGGCAATGGTGCTCATCGCTAGGGGTTTACCGGTCATCGTGTTGACGATCGGGACATTTGATGCTTTTAGTCGCAATCTACCGTTCAGATCCAATTCGAACTTGGAGTAGTCGCGACCGACAGATGGGACCACACCTTTTTCTGCCAAACCGTTGTAGTAGTCGTCTACAGCTCCATCAATTAATTCCCGACTTTGACTAGTAGTAGCGCCACCTAATTCCCGAATTGGATTGGAACTGGAGGTTGTATCAAGGGTGTTTCGTCATTATAATCATCTATGTCATAATCATCCTCATCCGCATCGACGTAATCGTCTCTGCCGATTTCATACATGTCATTATCGTAATCAGCCATATTAATTTCTTAAAATTAATTATGTATTAAAGACAAAACCATAAGGGTTTAATATAGTTTCACTAAATTATGTCTTCGAGTCAATACGGTCGCAAACTCAATCCATACCGCAGACTGCGTGAGCCCCTCGGGGCAAAAGGCGTGAGACAGAGTGTCGTTATTACGAACAACCCATTCGACGATCGACCAGAACCAGCAGCTCTTGGTCCGCTTCCCCAACCTCGGAGCTAACGACGTCATTGTGCCGGGTACTGTTCGCCTCGCTTTCACTATTTCGCTGACGTCGACGGACGAGGACTGAACCGTCGTTCAGAACCTTGGTCGCGCCATCGTCAAGAAGACCATGATAAAGATTTCTGGTAATGAGGTGATGTCGATCGACGACAGCGACGTCTACCATTGTTATCAGGACCTATGGAAGACGGCGCAAGAGCGCGAAAACGCTGTCTATCAGGGTATTGACACCAGCAAAAATAAGAACGTAACCAAACTTAGAATTGGGGCTGGTAACAAGGTAGATAACAACGCGAGTGACAATGCGGTCGCGGGCGCTTACGGCAACCGCTTCTACATCCCGCTCGACTTTGAGTTGCTGGAGAGTCACATGCCCTACTATCAGAGCGCTTTGGCTGACCGCCTCGAATACGAACTAACGTTCAACGACTACGGCCCAGTTCTCATAACCAGCGACATGTTATCGACGTATACGATCGATAATGTTTCGCTGGAGTACGACATGGTCACGATGCCCGAACTCGCACGATTGATCAGAACCCAGTACGCCGGGCGCGTTGCCATACTTTACGACCGAGTTCTTCACCATCGCAAGGTGACGAAAGACAAAGGCGACACATTGTGGAATATTAACGTCAACGTACCCGCCCGCTCGATGAAAGGTATAATGATGTTGTTCGAGGATGCTCGGTTCGCGTTCGGTGCTAGAAAAACCGACAAATTCTATAACCCAAAAATCACGAAGGTAGAGGTGACGATCGAGGGAGTTCCCAATCAACTCTACAGCGCGGGTCTTCGCGCGCACCAGCAGTGGGACGAAGTAAGAAAGCAGTTTGCTGCCGGCTCTAAGCGCTCTCCAGAGGTTGCAGCGGTTGCCAAAGACCTGCATCTCTCGGCCGTCTCCCTCGCGGAGTTCCTGAATACCAAATATGCGAGCCAGCGACGACGACCAAATACACGGCAGCGGACGCCAAGTTGAGAACGCTAGCGAGGGGGTGACGATCCAGATAACCAAAGAGGCGGACGGAGCCGGGACATTGAACGTGTACTTATATATAATTACGGACGCACAACTCAACATCGAAGATGGCCGATACGTCTCAGCACTCTATTGATTTAATAAAAAAATCATCTAACGATTTATTAATTAATAATTTTGAAAAAATTAAGAAAATTAGCAATCATTCTAACGATTTATTAATTAATAAATTTGATAATTCTAAAGAATTAATTAAGAAAATTAGCAATCAATACCAATTCACGATTGGAGATGCCCACTCTGCCATAATATGTGGGCAGACAGGATGTGGAAAAACGGTTTTCATCATCCTCGACTTGCTCGAGGAGTCCTACCGCGATGCCTTTCGTCACATTGTGATCCTGTGTCCCACTGTGCGGTGCACAACGATACTTATCAGCGGCGAACGTGGATATGGACCGACCCTGAGGTATACGTTATTGACCCCGGTGATAGGCTTCACGATTGGTTGCGTGGTTTATACCAAAGATTCCAGGGTGAGCCCACCCTATACGTGATTGACGATTGCTCGGCCAAGGCGGCGATGACCAAAAAGAAGGACATGCTCTCCGAGCTCGCATTTTCTGGCCGCCATGCTAGGCAAAGCGTATGGATATCCACTCAAAAGTACAACGCCGTCCTCAAGGATCTGCGCGAGCAAAACGAAATGGGTCGCCCTCTTTCACTGCAAGGACCGAGACTCATTCGATGACTGTCTTCGAGAGAATGACGTTATCCCAACGCGCGAGGAGCGCCTGGAGGTTCGACAGATGCTTTCGGAAACTAAGCACGCCAAGCTTTTGCTAAAGACTGATCAACCAACTGCTTACGAAGTTATCAATTAATTTTATAATTAATTAGCAATTACTGAACAAATGCTGAACAATGCTGAACATGCTTAGCAATTGCTGAACAATGCTGAACAATGCTGAACAAATGCTTAACAAATGTTGAACAAATGCTGAACAATGGTTAACAATGTTAACAATTTGGTGCTCCGCTGTGAGCTTTGTTGCGAGCATAATGGTGATCATAAGTATCGGGTGGTGCGCTTGCCAATATGTTAAAGTGATGAGACTTGTTAGAATAGTTAAATTAATTTTAAGAAAAATGAACTGCGACGAACTTCTTGATCAGCTAATAGAAGAAACCTCAACTCCGACTGCCAACATAGATAATGATCCGACAGAGCAATCGGAATCAACTCCAACGGCGGTTGGTATTGGGTTGAGTGCAACGACTCCGAATGAAAATGAAAATGCGGCGCGACGAGAGCGGCTAGCTGCGCTGGTTGCTGGGGGACAATCGAGCATTATCTCGGTAGGCGTCTCTCAGTTTTTCAGGTGGATAAGATGTCAGATGCGGAGATCGATAAAATGTATGCGCGATACGAATCCAAATTGGGAGCGGAGATGACAAAAACTCTCGGATCGGCGGCTATTCATTTGTACGCAACCGCCGTTAGTATACTTCTCCCTATACCAAACACCGCGGTATTGATTGACGATCTAGAGACTGACCATTTTATAGGTCACACTCTTAGAACAGCCTGCTGCTCAATTTATCACAAGTTTGGAATGTACTTAGCTCCGCTGACAACCGCGTTGACCACGGGTAAATACTGTCAATTTGGACATATATGCCCACGAACTATAAGCCCTGAAAATGATGACACAAGACACACCCGCGAGAGTGACGGAGTTGAACCCGATTGCTCCAACCCAATCGAACCCAACTCCGCCACTGGATGACATACCGCATATAAAAAATCCCAAAAGACAGCAGCTGGGCGGGCGGCGGCTGCCACCCGAAAAGTTAAACAAGACAAAATACTCGCGAGCTTCGAGAGGCTAAACTCCAATCGAGATTGGGGTTGCAATCGGGGACGGAGACAGCAAAACATCTGAAGACAGAGTTGAGTACAACCCCAATTCACGAATTGGAAGCACACTCAACACCCAATCCAACCGCCGTTGGAGTTGGGCGAATCCGATTGAACCCAAATTCGTGAATTGGAGTTGGGTTGTTGGTGGTGATCTGGCAGTTGTTGGTGCCTGTGCGTGTGGAAATACCCCATATTATCGAAAAAACAACCAGCCAGTGTTCAGAAGAAAGTTACGAAACACCAATCGCGATTGGATGCGCCCCATTTAAACATTGATCGCGACCCCTTTTATATGCAATAATGGCTGAACAAGACGGTAAAATGTTAGTGAATGCTTTATCACGCCGTGGTGATATCGGGTTTCAGTATCGGGTATGCTCGACTATCAAAGATGGCCCTAGGAGGATCCGCTCCCAAATTGGACTTTACTGTGAGAGAACGGTAGGGCTCGCGACCTTAGATGTAGCGGCCGCAGTTTGGACCCGAGATTATCTAGTTAAAGCTGGAATTCTGCCAGTTAATATATGGAAATAAATGGCTTCAATCGCAATGATGATAGGTGGTGCACTCTTAAACGCATTTGCGTTCACCGGCAGCAACTTTCTATTCTCTAAACTACAAAACTCGAACGCGGATGAGGAGAGTACGCGTCACGATTTAGCTGTAGAACAATTCAATAGCGCAAAGAAGCGTGGTCGGAAAAACAAACCGCCCATCTTGACTGGGTCAATGAAGAGCTTCGCCGCGAAAATCACGCCGCACAAACTTTTCAGAACGTTGAAAGAAGCCAACTGCGAGTACGCGCTGGCATAATCCGCAGAAAAGTCTCGCGCCGCTGGATCGCGAGCCCCAACTTTCAGATTTCTATGTACCGTCAGAGCCCCAAAAAGACCGCGAGATCGCGTTCATCGTCGTGGGAATGGGTGTGGTGGGCTCGTCGGCTACTATATTCAATCGAGATTTTAAATTAATTATTTTAAATAACTTTTTTTATAAATATATATATATATAGAACGATGTCAGTTGACGAACTTTATTTTGCTATGATTGATGTAGGCTACACTGCCCTTAAACACCGCATAGCTGGTGCAAAGGGTATGATTCGTCTGGCCCGAGATCTCTCGAGACGTGCGGGAGGACGAAAAAGCGGCCACCCTTTTCGCAAAGCGGATGTTAGATTCCTCCACCAATCCTGGGGGATTAGATTTTCCAATTTCCTTCAGAACTTAACCCCCAATCGCGATTGTACTTCCAACAAAGGTTTATTATTATCGACGCAGTTACCGGACGATCTGGCGAGGGCATGTTGGAGATTGTCAGATATATTAGAATACATCGCATACGATGAACACGCGCAAACTTAATACCAAACTATCGGTTCGCCTAACGCGCAAGCTAGCGAACGTGTACTATAGCCCCCGCGGCTACTGGAAGGGACTTGCTGCCATCAAGAACCTCGCGGCGGCGACCAAGGTTTCATAAAACGCTGTCAAGGAATGGCTCAAGAAGCAGGCCATCTGGCAGATCTATTTACCCGCGCCTCACAATATTCCGCGCCCGAAGTTCGACGTGCCCGTACCGAACCAAGTTCACCAAGCGGATCTCCTGTTTCTCTCTCACGATCGCGTCGGTCGTAAGACGTACAAGTACGCGCTGACAGTCGTTGACGTAGCGAGTCGTTATATGGGGGCTGAGCCGTTGGCCACTAAAGAGTCTAAGGAGGTGGCCGAGGCTCTCTCCCGAATATTATAAGATAGGTC
Organism: Conchocele bisecta; assembly: GCA_029237695.1. Taxonomy (NCBI): domain Eukaryota; kingdom Metazoa; phylum Mollusca; class Bivalvia; order Lucinida; family Thyasiridae; genus Conchocele; species Conchocele bisecta. The sequence continues at coordinate 61,390,004 of CM055270.1, read as the reverse complement.
CTCTCAAATGGCCGAATCTTCTCCAGGTCGATCCGGCCGCGAGTTCATGGGCGCGGTCTCTATCTATTGTCTAAGCACGAAGTTTCTATCAGACGCGGCCGCGTCAACATCCACCGGGACCAGGGGATCGTGGAACGCTTCAATCGAACCCTGGCTGAGAGACTGTTCGGACACCAATACGCTAAAGAACTTGTAGACCCTCATTCACGATCGACCGAGTGGGTGGTCAGACTGCCCGCCGTGGTCTCCGCACTGAACGGAGAGGTGACCAGATTGATAGGTAAGAAGCCCGTAGATGCTATCAAGTTTAAAAGGGTGACGAGCGAGCCCTCTGCCGTCTCGCGCGGGCGACCCGTTGGTTTAGAGGAGCAACGGCTTCCATCGGATATTGACGTCCGGTACCTCTATCAACTGGGAGAGCTCGAAGGTGGCAGCCGCCGCGCGACTGATCCCGTGTGGTCTCTCAATGTATATCATCTAGATCGATCTATTACCAAGCCGGATGAGCCCGTGCTCTACAATTTGGATGATGGGCCATCTCGAGGGTTTGTTCGCGAAGAACTTCTCGCGGTGCCTTCTGACACTCAGCTACCCCCGGATCGTCAGAGTCTTTAGATTGCTAATTTTCATAATTTTTTTCAAAATTATTAAATAAATCATTAGAGAGGTTCTGTATGTATTCCGTCTGGTAACACACGTCTTTTATCGTAGTATGCCGAGAGTCCTAATTTTTGTTGACAGTACGTTTTCATAACACCGTCTTTCATTTTAAATCCCTATTTTGTGCTACATCTATAATGTGTTTTCCATCTTCTGTAGTTTGGTTAGTACTCGTTTATATCTATCCCAATTTAAATTGTTAGTTCTCTTGGACATTCCTTTCGCAGAGTTTTTATTAATAGAATTAAATTTTTCTACAAAATAACACTTACTAGATAACGCTATCGCCTATCTCCGCTAAATTCCATTTTGAAAAGTCCGGGCTCTCTTTCGCTCCATTTATCCCAAAGCCAACCATTTCTTTTTTTCTTTTTGTTCTTAAACCCGTCTGTAGTTAGGTCTAATCAATTCCTCTATCGTTTTTCCACTAACTCCTATATACATACTATCCGTATCCATCTGTATTAATTCAAAGTCTTCTCTTTTTACGTATTTGTCAAGAAATTCGTAGTAAAATTCTAACATTCTCAATTTAGCTAGTTGATAAACCGCTATTCCACAATGGAATGGTCTCTTTACCGCACACCTGGGTTTTCTTGAAGATATTTCGTACGCATCTCCATATCTCTTCCAAATCATCAAAATACGCGGATCTTAATGCTTTGTCAACACAGGTTTCGTTTTGTGTATATGTCGTATTTAAATGTCTCTCCGTTGCCTCTATCATTTTTCCACAACACGAGTTTCCTAATAATTTCATTTATGTCGGCTACTGGTTTCTTATTTGGTTCTACATCACCCGTTCGTCTTGCGGCTGTAACTTCTTTTGCGAACCATTCGAATGGTTTTCCGCTAATATAATCTATAACACGATGAACTCCAGTTATTTCTAGGCCGTGTTTTAAATACCATTTCAACAGTGGCGCGTACAGCAATACTTTAGTGGCTGTCATAGATCCCACCAATTCTTTTCCATCTCTCTTGTTCGCCAGTATCTTTTAAATATTTTAACATGTGTGTGGGAACTTCATCAAACCTTCTACTTCTCTGTTTATAAATATTGGGGACATTTCAGAAAACTTATATTTTAAGTTGTGTGGAACTTCTATATCCACCTCCGCAAACCAAACCAGTCTCCGGATAAAACTCTTTTACAAAACTTTTTAATAAATTTAGGGTTATGTGGGGTATCTATATGGTGTATAGTTTCTCTCCCACACGGCATCTCTTTATTTAACGTAGATAAATATAACGCGTTTGCGTCGTACCCCAAAACAGCCTTGCACGGTTTGGAACCCACTCTAATATTTGAAACACCAGCTTCTGCATATCGTGTAAATACTATTGATGGACCGCCAACTAGAGCGTCCTTCATCATTTCGTATGTTTCTTCTTTTGGTGCATATAGAGCATCCTCCGGTATAATCGTCTTTGAAGATTTTTGTTCTTTAATGGTTCCTCTCAATAAATATTGTATAGCTACTCCAGGTAGTGTTACCGCATGAAAATGAAAATATCCACACCTCTGTGTTTATAAAATTCACACATTTTTTCCACCGCTTCTAGGAACGGTGCTACATCTAAAATCGTTATAATATTTCAACCAATCTCTGAAAGTTTTGTTTTCATATTATTTTCTTCGTAAAATTCTACGACATTTACTTAATTCTGTTTCATCTATTAACATTTTCCCAGATAGTTTGGAATACCAATTCTCTATATCCGGTAGTCCTGGGTAATCCAGTTTGTCTGGAGAATCGAACCACTCATAAGGAAAGAAAGATTTCTGTCCTTTGCATTCGTAGGCTTTTATCCAACTATCGTAACTTACACCGGGTCCTAGATAAAGTATTACATCAAGAAATCTAAACTCTGGAGTAAATAGAAATATTGTTGCGTTTGCACGTTTTCCGACCATTACTTTCTTTGTTGTTGATGCCAGTTCGCCTACTAGGTATTTCTTTATTAAGTTTATATCGTACTTACTGCTGTTAAAACCTATAACCGGTACTTGCTCTATCCACTGTTCGATCTTGGCGATTTGGTTTTTACGTAAATGTTCTGTATTAAACCCATATCTTGACCACACTTCTTCTCTTATAGCTTTTCCCCTGACTTTCAAATCTTCTATGAATTTTTCTATAAGTTTTGCGGGATCTTTATCACAAATATGAGTTACTGTTCCTGAGAAATTATCTCCTATACTAACGCTTACCGGAACGTGCTCGGCTTCGTACTCTAGATTTATTACCGAGAGTTTCAAATTCTGGGTTGAGATATGCCTCAAAATCGTATACTATCTGATATGGATAAAGAGTAGTGTCGCAACCGATCTTTATGTCTTTACCAGTTCTTTGAAATTCGCATTCCCACATAACTACTAGGTTGAATTCTTTGTTTCTTCTAATAAGTGTATCTCTTCTCATAGTGGATGCGCGTTCTTCTTTTCTATGTTTGCATGAATCTCACACCCGTGCCAATAACAGCCGTGATATTGATATACGGTATTGGTTTCTGGACAGTATCCATCTACTGGAGCTCCTAAAATCCATCTTTCACACCCCCGTGTCCACACTGTTCGTGTGGTGAATGTGAATTCCCTCGCGCTTTTCCACAGAGTACATCCAATCGATCGCCCCATAACTGTTAGAACTTTTTGGGTAGAACGCTTTCTCGAACGACGAACGCGGGCGCTATAAATAATTACCATCACATTACTAACTTTTGTTCTCACCTTTCTACATTTTGGTCCGTGTCTCTTCATATTACTCGCTTTCGTGAATTTCTGCTTGCAATTATCGCAGGCGTAAATTTTAGATAGGTTTTAAGGTTTTTTATTAGAAATGCGTGATTATTAAACAGTCCTATTGTCATTGGTTTATTACCTATTGCCTTATAGTGCGCTGGTACCTTTTTCAACCACCATACGTTACATTGGGTGGGTTGATATACTTCTATACCGATTTTAAAAAACTCTTCAACCTTTTTCAGATCTGAAAAAGGAATTGGTGAAACCACATTACTACCAAAATATTGCTTACTAAGTTCTTTCGCCTTTTCTGTACATCTGTCGGGTCTTTTATCTGTCATATGCATAGCTAGACACCTGAACAGACAAAGGTCGTCATTATACTTATCTAAAAGATACATACCTTTTTTTATTCTTCAGCCATTCTGGAAGTTCTCCTCCTGCTGCTTCTTTGGATTGTAGTCCCAAATCTTTTCCCCTACTACCCTGTATTAGCTTTACGAAAACCTCTACCCATCTTACAAACTTCCACTTTGTATTCGGTCTGTCTATTTTATCGGACATTATTCGTGTTTGCTCCTTATCTGACAGCCATTTTTTAACGGTTTTCATTGATGATAGTGGTTCGCTACCACCGAGATTTTTGTGCATTATTATAGTTACAGGTTTTCCATTTTTAATTTCCTCCATATGTTCCAGCTTGTAAGAATATGAATATCTCAAATAAACATTGGTTGTTAGATACGGAGCGAGTTTCTCGGACATGCGTTCAGACTCGTTAATGTTAATGTTTTTACGAAAGGATAATGTAACTACCCGTCTTCCATTTTCTAACTTTTCCAATGTTTCATCGTGAGCCCCCAATATTTCTTCACCTTTTTCCACTATCGCGCGAACGAGAGATTTGTTCTTATTATTTTGTATTGGGCCACCTGTGTGTCTAATTTGGGACAAATTATTGGTGCTTGAAGGTTTTATTACACTAGCCCTTAACTCCGCAATACTTTCTTTTTGAATTCTGTTACCAACTTCATCCGCTAGTGAGATGTTTGTAAATGCCCCTCTTTTATAGGCGCGGGTTAAACCGCTTCATAAACGCCTCATTATTTGTGGCATTTATCAGCTTTGTCAACCCCCTAACTCTCAACCGTGTACTATAAGTAATCCCTAGAGATTCGGCTTCTCTTCTCAAACTTTCTATTTCTGCTCTAGTTTCTGGCGTTATCATATTTTCTGTATTATACTTTTGTATATATACTTTTGTATAACCTATACAATTTATCTGTTCAATTGGACGTCAAAAATTTACATAATGTTTTTTTCACATCCAATTGAACAGATAAATTTCATAGGTTATATACATATATAATTTATGTGTTCAATTGGACGTCAAAAATTTACATAATGTTTTTTTCACGTCCAATTGAACATATACATATACATATATATATAAAATACATATATAATGGAGTGTGTGACTTGTTGTAAGACGTTTACGTGTAAAGACTATCTACGAAGGCATCTAGCGAGACGTAGAAAGTTTCCTTGTGTCCCCCACAATTTCAATGCCCTAGATGCCCTTGTAAATTCGTTAGTGCCAAAACTCTTTGTAGACATAAGCAACTACGCTGTCAGGTGGCTAAAGGTGAACGTGGTAGACTAGAGCTGGTAGAATTAGTTGCTGATCAGCGAAATAAATTAGCTATATCGGAGAATAAAAAATGAGGAATATAAACTATTGTACTTACATGAATGATTTCGTTCTTTTTTATTTTTTCAAAAGTCAATTACCAATATAATTGGGACTCCCTCTTTTCAAAATTATTTTCTCCAAAAATTCATAAATTTGCTGTCGGGAGACCCAATTTTCCTCGTTAACCAATTTTTTGATTTTCGGGGGTGGTGGGGGTATTATAGAGGGTTATAAATGATATCACGGTAGGTGGTATCATTTTGACTCCCTTACTACTACTATTCGCCTTAGATAATGGCGCATATACTCAAAGTTTATTCGAATTGTACATCACACTGTAATTTGTTAATTTGTTCCCACGAAATAACAATTCGTTCCCTCAATTTAGCAATTCGTTCCCACGAATTAACAATTTGTTCCCTCAATTTAACAATTCGTTCCCACGAAATAACAATTCGTCCCCAAGGGAACGAATTGTTAATAAGTGGGAACGAATTATCCATTCCAATTCGTTCCCACGATATAACAATTCGTTCCCACGAATTAATAATTCGTTCCCGTGGGAACGAATTGTTATTTCGTGGGAACGAATTGTTATATTGAGGGAACGCATTGTTATTTCGTGGGAACGAATTAATATAAAAACAATTCTACGTCCCCTGCGGGGCTCCGTAAAAAGGAAGTATGCTGATTTATACACATATTTCTTGTTGGTGAAATTACTTTCTTACATGAGTGGCTATTTATAGAACGAATTTACAAGTTTCATAGGAAATTAGATTTGAAGCTGTAACGCTCATCGAACATGTATTCGGTAGTGGTCTACAACATATACATTAGGCCATAAAAATAAGGACTTTGGCAGTCATGGGGTGTGCAGAATGTGCAGCGGGAGAACGGCTTTTTTTTAATATATATAATTTATTTGTGTTTGGGATGTTCGTGTGTGATTTTATTTCCAGATGCCAGTTGCCAGATTTTATTCATGCATATATGCATCTGGCAACTTGAACGAACATCTCAAACAAAAGGAAAATGTTATATAAAGTTACGATAAACTCTTTAGATGTGAAAAATCACAAATTTTTTGTCAGACATGATTGGATTTAACATAATTTTCATGGTAGTGTTTTTTATTGATCGTGTTTTATTCTCCATGACGATACAATGCTAGACGCGCAGGGATTATTCAGACGCGGCTATATCTGAGAACCAAAGTATTTTTGATGGCCTAACGTATGTACTAGTTTATTATTATTATTAACCATTTCAACCCTGGTTATCCTACCTTGTCTTTTTCACACTATTTTTGTACTATTCCATTTATAACAAAAGACAATTCTAGATGAATAATAGTGGAAAATGCGGCAGATCCTGATGAGGCGACGAGCCGTCTCATCTGGATATACATTGTTTGCACATGTTGGCTTTATGGAGGTATACATCATGTAAGGGCTAATACTTAAAGATATGCAAACATTTGTATTCTTTCATAATTGTGTTGTTTTATGTATATTTCAGACAACGCTAAGACATACACATACGAGAGCAACACAGAAATGGAAGAGATTGAAGCCGATCGATCTTCCCAACGAGCCAATCTTATCGAACAATGAATGTTTGAAATCACGCTGGCATCCTTGGATACACTGAAACACAGTACGGTCATGGAAATACGTAAAGCGCAGAACGAGAGGAAGCGCCTATTGAAACGATTGAGACGATACAGAGACAGGCAGCAGAGAGAAATTGTGAAAAGTAAACCGGATTATAATAAGGATCCTCTTGAAGAACTGCTGAAGCGACGAATGAAGCACGATGCTAAGATGAAAAAGAATCAGAAACAAGCTCGCCCCAAGACATCGCCGGCGACGCTTCAGGATACGTACAATTCACGCATTCGTAGATCCGACAAGGACTCGGAACCCGAGGTGGAAGTGGATGATACGTTTATGGTTGACCATCGATGCACCAGTGGGGGCATTCATATCCGTGGACACAGTTCCAGTTCTTCATGAAAAGATTACTTGACATTGCATTAGAATTGTCTCGTGAGAAAATTCTAATGAAATGCCTAGGTTTGTTTTTATCGCGAAATGATCGAATATTCAGCAATTTACATCCGCACGATTGTCGTCTGCAGCAGGATAAGGGTTAAAGTGAACTAAGTCCCTGCTATATGATTCCATCGAGTAACGAATCCCACCATAAATTTATGGCAAAAATATATGTGAAAGTATAATAAAATACATTTGCCAGTCAATATATGTGTTTATTACTGACCAGGTACCTTTCCAATGCAATCTACATCTGTACATTTATAACATAGTTCAGAGCTATTGAAATATATGTTCATTTCATAATACTGACATTCATTTATGTGAAATAAGTATAGAAAATGTAGCATAAGCATCAGATAAAGTGTGAATAAGATCTGATTCGCTATTCTACAGTACATATTGGTACATGTGAAATCCCCACCTGAGGAATTTAATACCATATTGTACGTCAAATTATGTCTTAGGACTAAGCCAAGTGCTTACCAATGGTTTTTGGTAGCTAATTGAACATAAACACAGAATAACTCAAGGGAAATAATTGTTTGCTGAACGAAATATTACATTCAGCAATCAATTTCATATTTTACATATTCAATAGGATAAGCACTGGTACAAAACGTGAACCGGTCAATAGCAATCGATAGCAATTTAACGCATCTGGGACGAGTGTTTCCATTTAGATAATATAACATAATCATTTTGAAAAGTAAATGTCAGCAAAACACATCAGAGTATACGTTGTGTATGGAGAACTGAGACAAAAACAAACTATATCCGTCTGACACCTGTGACGGCATGGAAATATTGGAAATTGCGGTTTGTTTACCTGTACACTGTACAGTGTAACCCGGATGAAAGATGGCAGCGGAACTGTAACTTGGTGTATTGACCGCATTTGCATGACGCAACTTCCGGTTTGTAACCACCTGCGTAGCAACAGTCCGCCATGACAGTAGGTGACCACAAAAGCGCCCGCCTTATTAACAAGTGTTATCTCCTGTGATATTTGTCCAACATTTTCGAACATATAATAGTTAAATCAGTGTTGTCCATATAAACGTTATTGCCGTCCGTTGTATAAATGACTTACCAGTATACATATGGCCGTTCGGTATATAATAATAATGTATTAGGGCGGATTAAGCGTCCCGTTTATATATTGTCAATGAGTCTATGTACTTTACATGTAAAACAAGTAATTTCTCATTTCAGATTCACACGATTCTTCAATCCAAGGATCTAAACCAAGCCCATGGAAGATTGGATGTTTAATATATTTACCTGTATTTATATTCAGATAATATCTCCATGATAAATAATGTATGATAATGTTTTAAGTTACTATGATAAATAAAAGTGTGATCAAGTATTTATCCACGCACGTGAATTTAGTGGTAAGATGATAATTGTTGTACATAGGTCAACATTAATTACAACCGTAAATGAGTTGAAATTGTTGTACGAAGATCAACATTAATTACAACCGTAAATGAGTTGTATTTATTTGACCTTGCTTTCTTTGTCAGACGTGTGCTTTTATTGAAATTACCCCCCCCCCCCCTCCCACATCACATAACGTATCAGCGAAAACTTATGTAAGTAAGTAAGTAAGTAATTTGTTTATTATAGTGACATGTGTTAAACGAAACAGGGAATATGTACAGTATAATATTGACGAAAACACCCGGCCCTATGGACCTATATGTCACTTTCAAATTTTAGGTAACAAATGTATGTGTAAATATACAATATAAAATAAATAATTAGCACCTAGTTTGAGCAGTATAGATTAAGTGTAGGTAAAGCTGAATGGATGAATCAGAAACATACTGTACTGTATTTTATGTTTCTGGATGAATTATATATATTTTCTTTTTTTTTAATAATAATGAATGAATTATAACATGCATGTTTATCGGAATGAAATGACATGCAAGGATTACACTGATCAAACAGTCTTCACTAACTACACCGGTACATAACTAGTTACCGAAATTGTTCCCAACAAAGACTCGTCAATTCAAAGGAGTATATCGCACTTTGATCATGGGCTATGAATCTTATATGTCATTTTAAAGTGAGCATAATGATTGTATGGTGCAAGTGACCAAGCGGGTAACAGAGTATATACACTTATCATAGCTAGCTATATATCTGATGCGTAGATGGACCTGGTGCTATATGCTGGTCAAAATTCCATAAGATAATTCTTTTGGGTCATTATGAGGGGCCAGCCGTGGAGAAATTAGTCGCTCTAATTATCACGGGGGTGGTGTGCAATGTCAATGTTACTATGTACAGTACTATACAAATGGGATTGGATTGAAAGCAAGCTTATTTAAATCCTGTGGCTGTCATTTACAGAACCAGGAACTGAACAATGTTGAAGTAAAGCAGAACATTAGTGAGCACACAAAAACTGTCACTAAAATGACTTGTTTGACCCGCATCATTTATATTTTCATTGTCAGTTTGAGCAATAGAAATATTTTCATATATGGCAAGATACTGGCTCTCTGCAGTGACATATCTTGCATTCTGGAAGTCGGACTTCGTCCATTTCGCGCACCTGCAGGCTATATAATTATCTCCCCTGTCGAGGAGCGCAGGGGGAAATCTGACCCGTTTCCTATATAATTTAATCATTTTTGAACGCTTCAAAATGCAGATTTATAATGTTAAATGGTCATTAAAAAATATTCTTATCACAATTTACTATTTTCGTAGTTCTAAATGTGAAATATTTTGGCATAAAAATGATGTATTTTAGAGCAAAATGTATCGACTTACCCCCAAACATATCGGGTCACGTGACTAGTGATACGTCACGCCGACTTCCAGAATAAGTTATCTGGTATCAGGTCAAATCATTCCCTTACCAAATCGTCCCCAAGTCAATTATCCGCCATTTGTTCAATTTTTCCGCTACCTCAAACTAGAGCACAGTTGATGACGCGCCATCGCAATTAGATAAGGATCAGCATTCTTACCTAACACAAGGAACACCCTACAAACTAGTCAAATAAATACGACGCTATATAACCGCTACGTACGATGTTACTTCGCTAAGCAAGGTATTCCACGGATTCAGTCCGCTTACTGGGTTGCTCCCTTCACCGTGGGAGCGTGAACAGCCATTTTACCCAGTGAACCTTCCACAGCGAATTCGGTGTGGAAGGTTTCACGCCTTTATTTTATCGGCAATCGCAATAAAAGTTATGCGTGGCGAAATAGTAATCGTAAATACACAAACCGCCGCTGAACAATTATAGATTAATACTACCATATATACAAACGTTATAATACCGTTTAGAATGACACTACCCTGCATATTTTGCTAAATATCTCCATCTGTGCAAAATGACGTCAGTATTCAATCCCAGAATGCAACGAAATGTAACGCTTTTAGAAATGCACTGTGTATAAACATGTACGCGGTGAAGGGAGCGACCCAGTAAGCAGACTGAATCCGTGGAATACCTTGCTCTACCTACAAACAACATGTGTAGTGTGTAGACACGGAATAATTCGGTTTTCAGCTTGTAGTTTATATATTTTAATTTAAATAAAATATGTACTGTAGCCTAATCCATTTTCTCATGAAGTGACCGTACACCAAGACATATAGAGTCATAAATCACACATCCCCTCAGGTCCTATAGCCATGGCAACCTGCCAAAATATAAAACAGAACCTGAACATTATAACTAAATTGCCAATTGCAGAATAAATACCACCAAACAGCATCATAACACCAGAACACATTACAATCTATACCCTGATCAATTTGTGAATTTTGATCATGCTATTCACTGACCATGCTGACTGTCAATTATATTGTCACCATAATGTAGGTACATGTAGCTTGTGGAACAAAATCTCACGAAACGACATCAATTATTACTGTGCTAGGCTGGTGTAAAGAAAATAATGCATAAGCCATAAATCACACTGAAAATGAAATATAAAAAGTACTAAACAAAGAGAAAATGCAGTTGACCTTTACAGACCATGCAGACCATAGTATATTATATTATTTCACTTGCAACAATAATTGTGCTTCTTTATACTGTAATACTAATAAGCAAACATAAACATTTAGTTCAACATTTTAGTTAAAACACACACAAGTACACACATTTGAATATATACCACCAATATTGTTAACATTATAGACAGTTGTAGTGTATGTAGACCATGTAGACTAGTTTGTCTACACATGCTTATAATATATTTAATACAGTTTAACGAAATGTAATTAGAGTTATGTACTCAAAACTAACACCAGGTCTGTACCCACAGGCGCCAGACTCACCTTTGCAGGCTGTAGCCACACACTTTCAGTAATGCAGCTGTAGATAGTCCTGTAAATATGCTAACAGGTTGTGTTTCAAAGTTAACTGTTCCAAGTGTTATTAACCATTATAATGTGAGCCATAATTATCTCTTTGTTGCATACGCGTCACTATAACAGAGACTGGGAACCTTTCCCAGAAAGGGTCCCAGCTGTGAAAAGCGTTTCGCTGCCCAAATTGGGAGTGCTTGGCTTTGTGTTTCACACAGTCAACATAGTAGAGCGCCTTCTGTTCACTTGGACAGAATCCATCGCCAGTAGTTCAGGTATTATGAGCATTGCGATCATAATGTACAAGAGCTATGGTTAGATTAGGACAGGGAACCGTTGGTCGCCCGCTTAGCCCAGTGAACAGTCTTGTACAGCTGACAGTGCGACGACGAACATAGCGTTTGTCGAGCCCGTACAGTGTTCAGACTGCGAGTTGTGCTCAGCACTGTGTTGAAACACTTCACTGATGAGTACGCCAAAATGCGCCCAGATATACAGCCGAACACTCTTCATTTGGGCTGAGCAAGTATTAAAACTTGACTCTCAGCCCAGCTGCTGGTCACAAACAACTCGGCGTCTTTTAGGCGAGCATTGCGTTTGTCAAACCTCATTGAATGTGGAGACTAGGAGCTGACCAGGCTCATCGCCCAGCTACAGCCGGAGATGTCGGCATATACCAGGCTGTGAGCTGGGGATAGCGTTCATGTAGACAGCTCAGAACATCGATGAGCTGAGCGGTTCAGGACGTAGCTCAGCTCGGAAAGTCGCTCAGCTAAGCAATTCAAAACGTTGAGAAAAATGACAAAAAATAACACAGGTGGTACATAGTCCACCACACACTGCAATCAATTCTCTGAAAGTAATTTATTCTAACGTGGACACATTGACAAATAAGTTTAATGAACTTGAAGTATACCGTAACAGTGGGGTCAGCGTGTAATTTCGTGTGTGCACTTACACGCTGACCCCACTGTATGTGCAACAGGAACAACCACATTATTATTTGCCAGTTACAGTGGAAAATCTCTTTAAGTTACAGTGGAAAATCTCTGAACTGGACACCATGGGGATCTGCCAGTGTTCCAGTTTGGAGAAGTTTCACTGTATTGTGTTTCAGCACATATTCTAAATATATTGTCTGCGATACAGTGAACCATCTTTAAACCAGTGAGCACATTTTCAACATAGACTTTCATGGTCAGGCCTGTACACAGTGGGGGGGGGGGGCGTAGGGGGCTTCGGGGCTTAATCCACCCAGAGGGGTGGGGCCTTAATCCGCCGATGTAACACCTTTTTTAGAACTGTGGTCCTCCCTCCCAGCGTGTCCGGATTAGAGATTGTCCACTGCAGCGTTTGTTCTCCACCATTTTGTAGTAGTCGTGTTATCTGGCTGCCGTGAGATATGACGGTCCCAGAGCAGGAACAACCGCTGTTGCCACCGACGCCTGGCCCAGTGTACAACTCCACGACAAACTACACACCCGCGGTGCCGAACCACACGATTTCCGGACAACAAATTCAAAGCAGTGCCCTTGCTATAAAGGTAAATCATGGACTATATGGGCCCCGCTCTGGATCATATCCTTTACTGGTTTCGCTGTTTTGCTTCGACATTAATTTCGAAGAAATACATTAATAACCTTTTCATCCCTAAGTAACTGGAATGGAATTTGATATGTTCATTTTGCAACCAATCCAATGTTCACAACATTATTTTCAGACTAGTCCATTTATGAAAAGGGGGTATTTTTGTTCTAAAAATATGAAAATTACTTGCAAAAAGTGCAGATCCTGATGAGACGGCTCGTCACGAGCCGGCTCATCTGGATCTACACTGTTTGCCAATACCACTATACAGGCTCGTGGTGTAGAAAGGGTTAATTGTGAACCACATTGCTTTGTGACAGATTGAAACTGATGCCCTTGACATAATAGGTAAATCTGGGGTTATATGGACATGGATTATTGTTAATCATTGTTTTTCACTGATATTGATTTCGAAGAAATACATTGAAAACCACACACAGTCGGGTCAGATGCAAACTAATGCCCTTGCTAATCGGGGTTAATTTGGGGTTATGCGGCACCACATATGGAATTTTATACTTTTTAGCTCACCTGAGCGAAGCTCATGTGAGCTATTGTTACCGCAATGTGTCCGTCGTCGTCTGTCGTCGTCGTCCGACGACATCGTCGTCGTCCGTCGTCGTCCGTGAACATTTTCAAACGTCTTCTCCTCGGTAACCATTGGGCCTATAGTCACCAAACTTCATGGTCATGGTCCTGAGGGAGGGGGATTACAAATTGTTAAAATGACGTCATTACGTAATCCAAGATGGCCGCCGTCTAAAAATAGCACAAATTCTTACAAAAATCTTCTCTCAAGAACCACCAACCGGATTTAGACAAAACTTGGTAGGAATGATTGATGTACAATGCTCTTTCAAAGTTGTTAAAATGGTGACCCCGGTGACAAAAATGGGCATGGCCCGTGTGGTCAAATTGGGGTCAAATTTTATTTTTGACCGAATATGATCATGTCATATATAAAATTGAAGGTATCAACGAGGCGATCACTCTGGTGCAATCGAAATCGGATGGTTATGTCATCCAAGATGGCCGCCGGAAGGTCAAAATGTCGTTCTTTTATTAGAGATTTCAAACTTCTTCTTCACATGAACCGCTGGGCCCATGGTAGCCAAAGTTAAAAGTTATGGTCCATGGGTGAAGCCTTTTCAGATTTGTTAAAATGGTCATCGCTAATCCAAGATAGCCGCCGTCTAAAAATAGCATAAATTCTTAAAAAATCTTCTTCTCATGAACCGCTAGCCGGATTTCGACGAAACTTGGTACGAATGATCGATGTACAATGCTCTTTCAAATTTGTTAAAATGGTGACACCTGGGTCAAAAATGGGCGTGGCCCGAGGGGTCAAATTTTATTTTTGACCGAATATGGTCATGTTATATATCAAATCGAAGGTATCAATGAGGCGATCACTCTGGTGATTTTTCTGTCGAAATCGGATGGTTATGTCATCCAAGATGGCCGCCGAAAGGTCAAAAGGTCGTTCTTTTATTAGAGATTTCAAAATTCTTCTTCACATGAACAGCTTTGCCCATGGTAGCCAAACTTAAAAGTTATGGTCCATGGGTGAAGCCTTTTCAGATTTGTTAAAATGGAGGTCAGCGCTAATCCAAGATGGCCGCCGTCTAAAAATAGCATACATTCTTAAGAAATCTTCTTCTCATGAACCACTGGCCGGATTTCGAAGAAACTTGGTAGGAATGATCGATGTACAATGCTCTTTCAAAGATGTGAAAATGGTGACCCCGGGGACAAAAATGGGCGTGGCCCGTGGGGTCAAATTGGGGACCAATTTTATTTTTGACCGAATATGCTCATGTCATATATCAAATTGAAGGTATCGATGAGGTGATTGCTCTGGTGAAATATTTGTCGGAATCGGATGACTATGTCATCCATGATGGCCGCCAAAAGGTCCATTTACTTGAGATTTTGAACGTCTTTTTCTCAGGAACCATATGGCCGATGCTGGCCAAACTTCATAGTAAGTTAAGATCCATGGGTGAAGCATTTTCAGATTTGGTAAAATGAGAGTCATCGCTTAATCCAAGATGACCGCCATCTAAAAATAGCACAATATTTGTAAAACACATATGAACTCAATGTCATATTTTCCTCTGGTGTTCATGGAGTCAGGTGAGCGAATTAGGGCCATCATGGCCCTCTTGTTTTGTTTTTCACTGAATTTTATTTTGGAGTAGTGTACTATTTGTATACCCCACTCAACGAGTTGTGGGGGGGGGGTATACTGGAGTCAGGTTGTGCGTCCATCCGTCCGTCACTAAGCTTAACATCAGAGAAATATGTTATAACTTCATCGAAAATTCTTAATATTTCACCCATGCGTTCCTCTAAGGCTCTACTATCATGCTGTGACAAATCCACGACCGTCCAACCCCGCTGATCCCGAGGTCAAGGTCACATACTTAGTCTTTTTACAAAACTTAATATCAGAGAAATCTGTTATACTGTTATAACTTCTATTTCCTTGCTCGGATCTGCTTCACATTTCACACGTTGTTCCAATGGACCTCTACCACCCTGTGACAAATTCACGTTCTTGCCGCCCCCGCTAAGCCTAGAGTCAAGGTCACAAGCCCACACACTTGGGAATATTTTACATATTTAGTGTCTGGGCCCACGCGGGGGGTATTCCATAAGCCTCGCTTACTGACCAATCTAGTTTGTGAATGATGTGGAATGTTGATAGAAATTTCAGAGCACATGATCAACACGAGGGAAATACTGAGAAAGTGATTCAAATTGTGCTTTGAAATTTCAGTCAACTTCCATTGTAATATACATATAATAAGGACACAAACAGTTAATTTATAATCTATTTATGAGACTAAACTTTGTATGATTAAGAAGTTCATAAGTCCAACTCTAAAATGTACAACAATGTTCCCATTAGCAGCCGATTATGGGAACGATTTTGTGTAGCTGTTCAGATTATTGACGCGTACATGTAGGTGGAAAATTGTAGCAGTAGTGAACCATGCTAATGCTAGTGAATTCATAGAAATCTTTGTGCGAACCTTTCAGTCGTACAAAGCTCACATGTGGAAGACTCGGAGCTGTGACACAAAACAATGCCTATTTTAAAATAATCCCATTACCCCACACACTTGGTCTCCGTCGTAGTGTAGTGTGCTATAAAGTGCCTTACACCTGTGACGAAGCTTAGTAAACCGGGCCCCTGTTGCCGATTTCACCAAAATTGTTAAGCACACTTATCTAGCTAAGTGTACTTTGAGGGAGAAATCATTTGTTTTTCCCAAAATGCATTATTTCATAAAGAACTAACAACTGCATTTCATGGATGATTAAAAGTATGCAGAATTATTATACTGAATTTATTACATTATCACAGCCAGAATGGCTGTGGTAATGTAATAAATTCAACATAAGAAAAATGAATAAAATCCTTAAATTTAATATTTCTCCCTCAAAGTATACTTTGCAAGTTTGGTGAAATCGGCTATTGGTCTATATGTATTCACAGGTGTACAGTAGGCGATGGTATGTGATGTTTGTTTATGGCATCATGGCGATGACCCAGTGTGTGGTATGGAACACGTTCTCGCCGATATCCGAGGTCTGTGAACATGTGTTTGACTGGGACAATGCTGACATCAGTCTACTCGCGAACTGGGGGCCAATATCTAGCGTCCTCGCAACTTTCTTCTTCTCTTGGCTTCTCGATGAGAAAGGTATGTTTATTTGATCATACAGTCACACCTCCATCTACAACTATCTACCATCATCGCCCTTTTTGTAACAGTAATATTTTATTTACTAATTGAATAATTAATTTCCTAGATATTTAACCCTTAGACCGCTACCCACAACAATTGTCGTCAGCTGTTGCATTTATATCTTGCCTTATTTCTCAATAAAAAACAATATTTGACAGCACTTCAGAATCATTTCCAATGGAAATGATTCTAAAGTGCTGTCAAACCATGTTGTAAATTATTCTAAAGGGCTTTCAAAGCATGTTTTTGATGATAAAAATGGAAAATAGAAAATAAACAGCAGAAAACAACAAATTAAGATAGCGATGTAAGGGTTAACCTCTGTACTATTCCCTCAATGCACCTCTGCAGCTGCCTGTGTTGTATCTGCCAATGTGTGGCTATTGAAGAGAGGTTGGACTGTAATGAGGCCTTCAAAAAGTGGAAATCTTTAGTGCGTGCTCTAAGAAATTGAAACTGAATTAAGGCATGTGCGGAGTACAGTTGACAGACTCAACCTGGGAATTCTACCAGTTTCAATAAAAATACAGTATTGGTTGCAGATACTTACTTGGATTGAGTTTCCCTCAATGATTCCAGCACACAAATATTTACACAATTCCTTAACATTTGATTGGCTCATAGCAAGTCTCTGTCCAAAATTTATATCCCAGTAAACTCCCACGCCGAACTACTTTCCGTAACCGTGAGGCGCAGTTAAAATAGGAAACGGAAAATAAACACATTTTCTTGATGAATTTATTTCAAATGCTGGAATTATAAGGAATTAATGGCCTTTTTGTTGAATTTATCGGGGATATAAACTTTGAAAAGTCGCGGGAATACTGGACGAGGCCTTCCGGCCTTCGTCCAGTATTCCCGCGACTTTTCCAAGTTTATACCCCGATAAATTCCACAAAAAGGCCATTCATTCCTATATTACTACACTTTTCTTTTGCAGGCCTCGGATACACAGGGCTCCAGATAAGGAATTAATAATTGAGTATTGTCACTCCCATCATTTCTGAAGCATTTGGGTATTTCAAAATTTTAATTGGGTAAAATAAAATCACACTACTGTTTACACATCAACAGACATCAATTATTGAATAGTTTGCTTCAAATGAAAACATGTCTTGGCATTTCATTATAATTGTCTCCTGGGAGACAATTCTAATGAAATACCAAGATGTGTTTTCATGGAAAATAAGAAAACTATGCTATATTTGTGGTCTGTTTATTGTTTTCTGCAGCATGATAAAGGTACCACAAAATTTGTATTGCTTTTTGATACTCACTAATTCTGATTCCAATTGGGTTTTTGGCAATTTTAATTGGGTATTTAAGCAAATACGCAGCTTATCTGGAGCTCTGGATACATGAGACCTATAAATGTGTCCAAAGTGAACAGGTAGAATCTGACCAGGCTGCACAGGCTAGTAAATTGCATTATATACTTTCAGGGCAATATATTCTTATTGGAGGCACTACTAGTATTTACTCTGAGGACAACATTTCTTCTGGGGTCAGTATTTCCATTGAGTTCAATTTTTATTCTCTAGGTTAGACACCACCAAATAGTGTTACTATATAATTTAACCGAATGCCATCCAATAAGGCCAGTCTCTCCTACTTTCACTATTCGTATGGATGTTGTGGAACCCACTTGTACATGACCTGCAGCCAGTCTGTACTGGTTCTGCATGAACTAAACAATAGGTTCACTTACTCCTAAGAAAGAAAAATCCAAACTTGTCATATCCTCCAATATTGTGTACATTTGTTGGCCACGGAAACTCCGTGTACATCAAGTGACCAACAGGTTCAGTGTTTTCTTTTAAATGCTACAAATATGCTGAAAACTGGTGTTAAAGGCACCCCAAAATGTTCCTCAAGTGAAACTGGGTAGTAATGGATCAAGATTTGCAAGCAAACTGTGTCTGTGACCTCAAAACACCCGCACTATTTTTTTATACCGGACTACTTTTGCATACACCCTGGGCGGTTTCGCACCATTTGGTATCTTCTAACCTCTATGGGTATCATGTACTATATATACGTTGCTTT
>CM055270.1:61324246-61370606 GCA_029237695.1 Conchocele bisecta | reverse complement strand
AAAGCAACGTATATATAGTACATGATACCTATAGAGAATAAAAATTGAACTCAAAGGAAATACTGCCCCCCAGAAGAAATGTTGTCCTCAGAGTAAATACTAGTAGTGCCTCCAATAAGAATATATTGCCCTGAAAGTATATAATGCAATTTACTAGGCTGTGCAGCCTGATCAGATTCTACCTGTTCACTTTGGCCAAATTTATAGGTTGCATGTATCCAGAGCTCCAGATAAGCTGCGTATTTGCTTAAATATCCAATTAAAATTGCCAAAAACCCAATTGGAATCAGAAGTAGTGAGTGTCAAAAAGCAATACAAATTTTGTGGTACCTTTATCATGCTGCAGAAAACAATAAACAGACCACAAATATAGCATAGTTTTCTTATTTTCCATGAAAACACATCTTGGTATTTCATTAGAATTGCCTCCCAGGAGACAATTATAATGAAATGCCAAGACAGATTTTCATTTGAAGCAAACTATTCAATAATTGATGTCTGTTGATGTGTAAACAGTAGTGTGATTTTATTTTACCCAATTAAAATTTTGAAATACCCAAATGCTTCAGAAATGATGGGAGTGACAATACTCAATTACTAATTCCTTATCTGGAGCCCTGTGTATCCGTTTCCTATTTTAACTGCGCCTCACGGTTACGGAAAGTTGTTCGGCGTGGGAGTTTACTGGGATATAAATTTTGGACAGAGACTTGCTATGGGCCAATCAAATGTTAGGGAATTGTGTAAATATTTGTGTGCTGGAATTATTGAGGGAAATTCAATCCAACGTATCTGCAAGTATCTGCAACCAATACTGTCTTTTTATTGAAACTGGTAGAAATCCCAGGTTGAGTCTGTCAACTGTACTCCGCACATGCCTTAATTCAGTTTCAATTTCTTAGAGCACGCACTAAAGATTTCCACTTTTTGAAGGCCTCATTACAGTCCAACCTCTTTGCAATAGCCACACATTGGCAGATACAGCACAGGCAGCTGCAGAGGTGCATTGAGGGAATAGTACAGAGGTTAACCCTTACATCGCTATCTTAATTTTTTGTTGTCTGCTGTTTATTTTCTATTTTCCATTTTTATCATCAAAAACATCCTTTGAAAGCCCTTTAGAATAATTTACAACATGGTTTGACAGCACTTTAGAATCATTTCCATTGGAAATGATTCGGAAGTGCTGTCAAACATTGTTTTTATTGAGAAATAAGGCAAGATATAAATGCAACAGCTGACGACAATTGTTGTGGGTAGCGGTCTAATGGTTAAATATCTAGGCAATTAATTATTCAATTAGTAAATAAAATATTACTGTTACAAAAAGGGTGATGTGTAGATGGAGGTGTGACTGTGTGATCAAATAAACATACCTTTCTCATCGAGAAGCCAAGCGAAGAAGAAAGTTGCGAGGACGTAGGATATTGGCCCCCAGTTCGCGAGTAGACTGATGTCAGCATTGTCCCAGTCAAACACACGTTCACAGACCTCGGATATCGGCGAGAACGTGTTCCATACCACACACTGGGTCATCGCCATGATGCCATACACAAACATCACATACCATCGCCGACTGTACACCTGTGAATACATATAGACCAATAGCCGATTTCACCAAACTTGCAAAGTATACTTTGAGGGAGAAATATTAAATTTAAGGATTTTATTCATTTTTCTTATGTTGAATTTATTAAATTACCACAGCCATTCTGGCTGTGATAATGTAATAAATTCAGTATAATAATTCTGCATACTTTTAATCATCCATGAAATGTAGTTGTTAGTTCTTTATGAAATAATGCATTTTGGGAAAAATAAATGATTTCTCCCTCAAAGTACACTTAGCTAGATAAGTGTGTTTAACAATTTTGGCAACAGGGGCCCGGTTTACTAAGCTTCGTCACAGGTGGAAGGCACTTTATAGCACAGTACACTACGACGGAGACCAAGTGTGTGGGGTAATGGGATTATTTTAAAATAGGCATTTTTTTGTGTCACAGCTCCGAGTCTTCCACATGTGAGCTTTGTACGACTGAAAGGTTCGCACAAAGATTTCTATGAATTCACTATCATTAGCATGGTTCACTACTGCTACAATTTTCCACCTACATGTACGTGTCAATAATCTGAATATGTCATCGATCGAAAATCTGATTTTCGGAAATTTTAACGTTAACTCACAAGTAAGACTGGAAATGGAAGAAATGACGGACGAAGATGACGAGTTTCTGACTACGGCATTATTAGAAATCGAAAAAGAGCCGTCGCCGCCGCCGAAAATGGAATTTGAGGGCGGGCGATTCCCAACACTGACCGAATCTGACATAGACGATTTGGTTACGTCATTAGTGCATTACGTCATTAGTGCATTAGAAAGATCGTTCACACACACACATAAATTGTGTAATGTTGCAGCTCAAATGGTAGTATGTGACGATCGAATGATTAGACAAGTCATCACAAATTGACAAAGTCCGAGAGTTTTACAGGCTGCGGCCATCGACATTGTTGCTAAGAGATCGCACCAGAGGGAAAGTTAAACATTAAATCTTAAAATATTATATGTAGCAATTATAATTCTGACGATGTGTTTATTGAGTTTATTATTGAAATATTTTGAAAGCATGAACATAACTTTATACACATTCGTTCAAACATTGTATAATTCAATTGGAACTATTTTTTGCTTGGCGGAACATTATTTGTGTGATTCGTCCGGTATGCCATGCGCAAACACCTTGCACTCGGTACGACTTTCACAAGTAGAATCGGTAAAATTTGCAAAATGTTCAATTTGTGCATTAGAAATAGGTTAACCGCATTGTAATTTTGAGATTTGCGGCGTATATCAGAAAATGATAGGTCGGAAAATCTGTTTAATGGCTCCGCTGGCGCGTCGCCATTAAAAAGATTTTCCGACCTATCATTTTCTGATATACGCCGCAAATCTCAAAATTACAATACAGTTAACCCTATATTTTAGAGTT
This sequence comes from Conchocele bisecta, assembly GCA_029237695.1. Classification (NCBI taxonomy): domain Eukaryota; kingdom Metazoa; phylum Mollusca; class Bivalvia; order Lucinida; family Thyasiridae; genus Conchocele; species Conchocele bisecta. The sequence goes on along the minus strand of CM055270.1, from coordinate 61,367,616 downwards.
GGACTTATGAACTTCTTAATCATACAAAGTTTAGTCTCATAAATAGATTATAAATTAACTGTTTGTGTCCTTATTATATGTATATTACAATGGAAGTTGACTGAAATTTCAAAGCACAATCTGAATCACTTTCTCAGTATTTCCCTCGTGTTGATCATGTGCTCTGAAATTTCTATCAACATTCCACATCATTCACAAACTAGATTGGTCAGTAAGCGAGGCTTATGGAATACCTCCCGCGTGGGCCCAGGCACTAAATATGTAAAATATTTCCAAGTGTGTGGGCTTGTGACCTTGGCTCTAGGCTTAGCGGGGACGGCAAGAACGTGAATTTGTCACAAGGTGATAGAGGTCCATTGGAGCAATGTGTGAAATGTGAAGCAGATCCGAGCAAGGAAATAGAAGTTATAACAGATTTCTCTGATATTAAGTTTTGTAAAAAGACTAAGTATGTGACCTTGACCTCGGGATCAGCGGGGTTGGACGGTCGTGGATTTGTCACAGCATGATAGTAGAGCCTTAGAGGAACGCATGGTTGAAATATTAACATATTTCTCTGATGTTAAGTTTAGTGACTGACGGACGCACGGACGGATGGACGGACAACCTGACTCCAGTATACCCCGCCCCCCCCCACAACTCGTTGAGGGGGGTATACAAATAGTACACTACTCCAAAATAAAATTCAGTGAAAAACGAAACAAGAGGGCCATGATGGCCCTAATTCGCTCACCTGACTCCATGAACACCAGAGGAAAATATGACGTTGAGTTCATATATGTTTTACAAATATTGTGCTATTTTTAGATGGCGGTCATCTTGGATTAAGCGATGACTCTCATTTTACCAAATCTGAAAATGCTTCACCCATGGATCTTAACTTACTATGAAGTTTGGCCAGCATCGGCCATATGGTTCCTGAGAAAAAGACGTTCAAAATCTCGAATAAATGGACATTTTGGCGGCCATCATGGATGACATAATCATCCGATTCCGACAAATATTTCACCAGAGCAATCGCCTCATCGATACCTTCAATTTGATATATGACATGAGCATATTCGGTCAAAAATAAAATTTGTCCCCAATTTGAACCCACGGGCCACGCCCATTTTTGTCCCCGGGGTCACCATTTTCACATCTTTGAAAGAGCATTGTACATCGATCATTCCTACCAAGTTTCTTCGAAATCCGGCCAGCGGTTCATGAGAAGAAGATTTCTTAAGAATTTATGCTATTTTTAGACGGCGGCCATCTTGGATTAGCGCTGACCTCCATTTTAACAAATCTGAAAAGGCTTCACCCATGGACCATAACTTTTAAGTTTGGCTACCATGGGCAAAGCTGTTCATGTGAAGAAGAATTTTGAAATCTCTAATAAAAGAACGACCTTTTGACCTTTCGGCGGCCATCTTGGATGACATAACCATCCGATTTCGACAAAAAAATCACCAGAGTGATCACCTCATTGATACCTTCTATTTGATATATAACATGACCATATTCGGTCAAAAATAAAATTTGACCCCTCGGGCCACGCCCATTTTTGACCCCGGGGTCACCATTTTAACAAATTTGAAAGAGCATTGTACATCGATCATTCCTACCAAGTTTCGTCGAAATCCGGCTAGCGGTTCATGAGAAGAAGATTTTTTAAGAATTTATGCTATTTTTAGACGGCGGCTATCTTGGATTAGCGATGACCTCCATTTTAACAAATCTGAAAAGGCTTCACCCATGGACCATAACTTTTAACTTTGGCTACCATGGGCCAAGCGGTTCATGTGAAGAAGAAGTTTGAAATCTCTAATAAAAGAACGACCTTTTGACCTTCCGGCGGCCATCTTGGATGACATAACCATCCGATTTCGATTGCACCACAGTGATCGCCTCGTTGATACCTTCAATTTTATATATGACATGACCATATTCGGTCAAAAATAAAATTTGACCCCAATTTGACCACACGGGCCACGCCCATTTTTGTCACCTGGACGACAACTGACGACGACGATGTCGTCGGACGACGACGACAGACGACGACAGACGACGACAGACACATTGCGGTAACAATAGCTCACATGAGCTTCGCTCAGGTGAGCTAAAAAGTATAAAATTCCATATGTGATTCCGCATAACCCCAAATTAACCCCGATTAGCAAGGGCATTAGATTGTATCTGACCCGACTGTGTGTGGTTCCCAATGTATTTCTTCGAAATCAATATCAGTGAAAAACAATGATTAACAATAATCCATGTCCATATAACCCCAGATTTACCTATTATGTCAAGGGCATCAGTTTCAATCTGTCACAAAGCAATGTAGTTCACAATTAACCCTTTCTACACCACGGGCCTGTATAGTGGTATTGGCAAACAGTGTAGATCCAGATGAGCCGGCTCGTGACGAGCCGCCTCATCAGGATCTGCACTGTTTACAAGTAATTTTCATATTTTTAGAACAAAAATACCCCCTTTTCATAAATGGACTAGTCTGAAAATAATTTTGTGAACATTGGATTGGTTGCAAAATGAACATATCAAATTCCATTCCAGTTACTTAGGGATGAAAGGGTTAATGTATTATTTCGAAATTAATGTCGAAGCAAAACAGCAAAACCAGTAAAGGATATGATCCAGAGCGGGGCCCATATAGTCCATGATTTACCTTTATGGCAAGGACACTGCTTTGAATTTGTTGTCCGGAAATCGTGTGGTTCGGCACCGCGGGTGTGTAGTTTTCCGTGGAGTTGTACGCTGGGCCAGGCGTCGGTGGCAACAGCGGTTGTTCCTGCTCTGGGACCGTCATATCTCACGGCAGCCAGATAACACGACTACTACAAAATGGTGGAGAACAAACTCTGCAGTGGACAATCTCTAATCCGGACACCCTGGGAGGGAGGTCCCCTGGGTGTCCGGCTTAGATATGTTGCACTGTGTCCCAGACATATGACTACTACCATCAGGCCTGTACACAGGAATTTCTATAGGGGAGTACATTTCCGATGGCACGGAGGACCACAGTTTCTAAAAAAGGTGTTACATCGGCGGATTAAGCCCCCCCCCCCCCCCACCCCCTCCACTGTGTACAGGCCTGACCATGAAAGTATATGTTGAAAATGTGCTCACTGGTTTAAAGATGGTTCACTGTATCGCAGACAATATATTTAGAATATGTGCTGAAACACAATACAGTGAAACCTCTCCAAACTGGAACACTGGCAGATCCCAATGGTGTCCAGTTCAGAGATTTTCCTCTGTAACTTTGGCAAATAATAATGTGGTTATTTGACTAGTTTGTAGGGTGTTCCTTGTGTTAGGTAAGAATGCTGATCCTTATCTAATTGCGATGGCGCGTCATCAACTCAGACAACTGTGCTCTAGTTTGAGGTAGCGGAAAAATTGAACAAATGGCGGATAATTGACTTGGGGACGATTTGGTAAGGGAATGATTTGACCTGATACCAGATAACTTATTCTGGAAGTCGGCGTGACGTATCACTAGTCACGTGACCCGATATGTTTGGGGGTAAGTCGATACATTTTGCTGTAAAATACATCATTTTTATGCCAAAATATTTCACATTTTAGAACTACGAAAATAGTAAATTGTGATAAGAATATTTTTGAATGACCATTTAACATTATAAATCTGCATTTTGAAGCGTTCAAAAATGATTAAATTATATAGGAAACGGGTCAGATTTCCCCCTGCGCTCCTGGACAGGGGAGATAATTATATAGTCTGCAGGTGCGCGAAATGGACGAAATCCGACTTCCAGAATGCAAGATATGTCACTGCAGAGAGCCAGTATCTTGCCATATATGAAAATATTTCTATTGCTCAAACTGACAATGCAAATATAAATGATGCGGGTCAAACAAGTCATTTCAGTGACAGTTTTTGTTTTCTCACTGATGTTCTGCTTTACTTCAACATCGTTCAGTTCCTGGTTCTGTAAATGACAGCCACAGGATTTAAATAAGCTTGCTTTCAATCCAATCCCATTTGCATAGTACTGTACATAGTAACATTGACATTGCACACCACCCCCGTGATAATTAGAGCGACTAATTTCTCTGCGGCTGGCCCCTCATAATGACCCAAAAGAATTACCTTATGGCATTTTGACCAGCATATAGCACCAGGTCCATCTACGCATCTAATATATAGCTAGCTATGATAAGTGTATATACTCTGTTACCCGTTTGGTCATTGCACCATACAATCATTATGCTCACTTTAAAATGACATATAAGATTCATAGCCCATGATCAAAGTGCGATATACTCCTTTGAATTGACGAGTCTTTGTTGGGAACAATTTCGGTAACTAGTTATGTACCGGTGTAGTTAGTGAAGACTGTTTGATCAGTGTAATCCTTGCATGTCATTTCATTCCGATAAACATACATGTTATAATTCATTCATTATTATTAAAAAAAAGAAAATATATATAATTCATCCAGAAACATAAAATACAGTACAGTATGTTTCTGATTCATCCATTCAGCTTTACCTACACTTATTCTATACTTCTCAAACTAGGTGCTAATTATTTATTTTATATTGTATATTTACACATACATTTGTTACCTAACATTTGAAAGTGACATATAGGTCCATAGGGCCGCGTGTTTTCGTCAATATTATATTGTACATATTCCCTGTTTCGTTTAACACATGTCACTATAATAAACAAATTACTTACTTACTTACTTACATAAGTTTTCGCTGATACGTTATGTGATGTGGGGGGGGGGAGTAATTTCAATAAAAGCACACGTCTGACAAAGAAAGCAAGGTCAAATAAATACAACTCATTTACGGTTGTAAGTAATGTTGATCTTCGTACAACAATTTCAACTCATTTACGGTTGTAATTAATGTTGACCTATGTACAACAATTATCATCTTGCCACTAAATTCACGTGCGTGGATAAATACTTGATCACACTTTTATTTATCATAGTAACTTAAAACATTATCATACATTATTTATCATGGAGATATTATCTGAATATAAATACAGGTAAATATATTAAACATCCAATCTTCCATGGGCTTGGTCTAGATCCTTGGATTGAAGAATCGTATGAATCTGAAATGAGAAATTACGTTACATGTAAAGTACATAGACTCATTGACAATATATAAACGGGACGCTTAATCCGCCCTACTACATTATTATTATATACCGAACGGCCATATGTATACTGGTAAGTCATTTATACAACGGACGGCAATAACGTTTATATGGACAACACTGATTTAACTATTATATATTCGAAAATGTTGGACAAATATCACAGGAGATAACACTTGTTAATAAGGCGGACGCTTTTGTGGTCACCTACTGTCATGGCGGACTGTTGCTACGCAGGTGGTTACAAACCGGAAGTTGCGTCATGCAAAACGGTCAATACACCAAGTTACAGTTTCGCTGCCATCTTTCATCCGGGTTACACTGTACAGTGTACAGGTAAACAAACCGCAATTTCCAATATTTCCATGTCGTCACAGGTGTCAGACGGATATAGTTTTTTTTTGTCTCGGTTCTCCATACACAACGTATACTCTGATGTGTTTTGCTGACATTTACTTTTCAAAATGATTATGTTATATTATCTAAATGGAAATACTCGTCCAAGATGCGTTAAATTGCTTCACGAGATGTTTGAAGTGAACACACTATTGACCGGTTCACGTTTTGTACCAGTGCTTATCCTATTGAATATGTAAAATTTGATGTATGAAATTGATTGCTGAATGTAATATTTCGTTCAGCAAACAATTATTTCCTTTGAGTTATTCCGTGTTTATGTTCAATTAGCTACCAAAAACCATTGGTAAGCACTTGGCTTAGTCCTAAGACATAATTTGACGCACAATATGGTATTAAATTCCTCAGGTGGGGATTTCACATGTACCAATATGTACTGTAGAATAGCGAATCAGATCACACTTTGTCTGATGCTTATGCTACATTTTCTATACTTATTTCACATAAATGAATGTCAGTATTATGAAATGAACATATATTTCAATAGCTCTGAACTCTGTTATAAATGTACAGATGTAGATTGCATTGGAAAGGTACCTGGTCAGTGTAATAAACACATATTTTGGCTGGCAAATGTATTTTATTATACTTTCACATATATTTTTGCCATAAATTTATGGTGGGATTCGTTACTCGATGGAATCATATAGCAGGGACTTAGTTCACTTTAACCCTTATCCTGCTGCAGACGACAATCGTGCGGATGGAAATTGCTGAATATTCGATCATTTCGCGATAAAAACATACCTATGCATTTCATTAGAATTGTCTCACGAGACAATTCTAATGACATGTCAAGTAATCTTTTCATGGAGAACTGGAACTGTTTCCACGGATATGAATGCCCCCACTGGTGCATCGATGGTCAACCATAAACGTATCGTCCACTTCCACCTCGGGTTCCGAGTCCGCGTCGGATCTACGAATGCGTGAATTGTACGTATCCTGAAGCGTCGCCGGCGATGTCTTGGGGCGAGCTTGTTTCTGATTCTTTTTCATCTTAGCATCGTGCTTCATTCGTCGCTTCAGCGGTTCTTCGAGAGAATCCTTATTATAATCCGGTTTACTTTTCACAATTTCTCTCTGCTGCCTGTCTCTGTATCGTCTCAATCGTTTCAATCGGCTCTTCATCTCGTTCTGCGCTATACGTATTTCCATGGCCGTACTGTGTTTCAGTGTATACAAGGATGCCAGCGTGATTTCAAACATTCATTGTTCGATAAGATTGGCTCGTTGGGAAGATCGATCGGCTTCAATCTCTTCCATTTCTGTGTTGCTCTCGTATGTGTATGTCTGAAATATGTATACATAAAACAACACAATTATGAAAGCATACAAATGTTTGCATATCTTTAAGTATTAGCCCTTACATGATGTATACCTCCATAAAGCCAACATGTGCAAACAATGTATATCCAGATGAGACGGCTCGTCGCCTCATCAGGATCTGCCGCATTTGCCACTATTATTCATCTAGAATTGTCTTTTGTCATAAATGGAATAGTACAAAAATAGTGTGAAAACGACAAGGTAGGATAACCAGGGTTTAAATGGTTAATAATAATAATAAACTAGTATATACGTTAGGCCATCAAAAATACTTTGGTTCTCAGATATAGCCGCGTCTGAATAATCCCTGCGCGTCTAGCATGTTATCGTCATGGAGAATAAAACACGATCAATAAAAAACACTACCATGAAAAATATGTTAAATCCAATCATGTCTGACAAAAATCTTGTGATTTTTCACATCTAAAGAGTTTATCGTAACTTTATATAACATTTTCCTTTTGTTTGAGATGTTCGTCTCTGATTTTGTTTTAAGTTGCCAGATGCATATATGCATGAATAAAATCACACAAATATGCATCTGGCAACTGGTATCTGGAAATAAAATCACACACGAACATCCCAAACACAAATAAATTATATATATTTAAAAAAAGCCGTTCTCCCGCTGCACATTCTGCACACCCCATGACTGCCAAAGTCCTTATTTTTATGGCCTAATGTATATGTTGTAGACCACTACCGAATACATGTTCAATGAGCGTTACAGCTTCAAATCTCGTTTCCTATGAAACTTGTAAATTCGTTCTATAAATAGCCACTCATGTAAGAAAGTAATTTCACCAACAAGAAATATATGTTAAATCAGCATACTTCCTTTTTACGGAGCCCCGCAGGGGACGTAGAATTGTTTTTATATTAATTCGTTCCCAAGAAATAACAATGCGTTCCCTCAATATAACAATTCGTTCCCACGAAATAACAATTCGTTCCCACGGGAACGAATTGTTAATTCGTGGGAACGAATTGTTATATCGTGGGAACGAATTGGAATTAACAATTCGTTCCCACGAATTAACGATTCGTTCCCGTGGGGACGAATTGTTATTTCGTGGGAACGAATTGTTAAATTGAGGGAACAAATTGTTAATTCGTAGGAACGAATTGCTAAATTGAGGGAACGAATTGTTATTTCGTGGGAACAAATTAAAAAAAAAAAAGAATTATACGTCCCCTGGGTGGCTCCGTACATGTACAGTGTGATGTACAATTCGAATAAACTTTGAGTATATGCGCCATTATCTAAGGCGAATAGTTTAACAAAGACAGTATGTAACGATGACAATATCTATAATTACTATAGCTGTCGTACAAGTTTTGAGAAAACGCGACTGCATAGACCTCCGTTAAAGGCACAATTAATGATAATGCATGCAGTTTGCAAATGGTGAATAGCGACAATATATTAACAACACATGAATAGGAGTGTGCGAAGTGAGACGGGGCGAAATAATTTCACGAATTGAAACGTGAATCAACTGATCACGGCGTTGTCATGTAATTTTGTATTAAAAATGTTATTTCAGCTGACACGCATGCATCAATATACTTACATAAGAAAGTTAATTTCTTCAAATTACGTCGAACTTTCCCCAATTTCAAATTAAAATCACAAAGAGAAAATGGAAATGGCGGGATAACCTAAACACAATTGGAGCACCTCGGGGATTATAGATTAACCAGACCTCCGTTTTGGCGAAATGATCCCAGATAGTTCCGAATGAGTCAGGTCGGCTGTTTACCAGCGTATTACTGTATCTATGGCTACCGCTATGCAGTAACGCGGGAACCAGGTCCTGTCGCATTTGACACGGACGCTAATAAAGCATGTCAGTTGTCAACACTACGCGCGCGCACGAAAATCTTGACCTAGAATTCTGCGATGTTAATGAAATTGCACGTACGCCCAGCCCAACCTAAATACATACGCAAAATTAATCGTCTAGGATATAAAATGATTAATTACATAGGCCTAAACACGTCGCAGATAAAGGTTAAACTGAATTAAGTTGGTGTGGAAATCAGATCAGCTGCTCTTCCATTGGCGTATCTATAGGCTAAATGTAGAGATATATTTTCTGACAGTGAGTCACCTTTTAGTGTATACCAATCACGACTTGGACCAGACGTCTATCCGACATCGGAAACGAACGTTGATCCGACGTCGTGATTCCGACGTCAACCCGACGTTGTGTTTGTGTCGCGACGAACTACGACTAGCAAACAACGTCAGTACGACGTCGTAATCCGACGTCGTTTCGACGTCGTGGTTTCGACGTCGGACTGATGTTGGATTTGAGTCGCCGACGTCGCGACCTGGATCCGACCTAGATCCGATGTCGTACCGACGTCGTGTGTTTGCTGGGTTCCATTTACGCTTTTGACATAGCTGACGTCGTTGTTGACAGCTGGTAATGACAGACGATATAAGTGTATTATCGTGTGCTAGTCGGTATACCATTGGCGAAACAAACCAATTGTATGTAGACCATTGACTATTTTAATTACAATTTTATGTCAAAATATAAATGTACGTTCTCGGGGTTGTTATGAAAATAAATGATCAGAAACGAGTAATGTCGAGTAGCATGTGAGCTGGTGGTGTCGGCAGCCCGGTTCGCGTATGGACCCGATAAATGTTTTTCTTTTTGTGTTAGTGTATCGTTTACCGCGATTTTACATACATGTATGTACAGTAGATATGTGATATTATATGGATAAAATGCTATGTAATGCTAATGTGAAAGTTCAAAGACGTACATGTAGTCGTAAACGTTACAGTACATGTTGCATATAGCGTCTCCATTGCTTTATACGCGTATCTGTTTCTGATTTAATTTCATTTATGTGTGTCAGATTGCATTTAGTGACTGCAATTTCGTATTTGGTAAACTCTTGCATGTATCAGTAACGAAGGAATTACACACAATGTGATAACCACCGTGACTCATCAAAACTGTGACCATATATCATGTGAGAGAGGAAAGGTGCCCGTCCGCCCAATCTCTAAACATTTTGAGGAACCATTGTCTATTAGTTCAAACATTCGCATTCAGTGTATGTGCTAAAAGTTTACTAAATCAGCCGATTTACATCGGAATTGCATAAAACAAATATCAGTATGTTCAAAAATGAGCTCTGCATCGGCAAACGTCAAAAAGTAAAAATTTGGCCATAAGGTACCTTTTCCCACGAAGCGGCTCATATAATATATCCGGATGTATCTGTGTAGACCCTGATCCATGTCCCCTCCAGCTCCTTCGGTACATGATTGTTATATATAGTAAATCAGTAAATACAACGTTTGTCATTTACTGTGTTCGGAAATATATGCAGGAAAATGAGGGTATTAGTAGGTCTGAATATAATAATGATTGTTCTCCATTTAGTCCACGAATTTAACTATGATTTATGCATGCATGGGCGGATTCACCCCCCCCCCCCTAAAATTCGCCGAGTAAAGATTGTTTACGAGTTACAAGGCACGTTTCTACGTTCGCGTTGTGAATTTATTGTTTATTGGGGTTTATTTTCCTCCAAAATGCGCCAGAACGCAGGAAATGCGATGTAGATTTCAAAAAATCCCTAGCAAGTTACGCCCCTCCTAACCCGAAATCCTGGATCCGCGCCTGGCATGTACTTAATTATTTCAGTTTATCCGGATATATACTATTGGCCATTTGGAACGTGGATCTCTGTGATTGATACATGTCCATATTATAATTATATATGACCAGGATGTACACTTTCCAGTAGTCGGTCTGTAAATCTACAAAATAGACGTGATCAGTGTAGCTTAATTCTGTACAAATAGCACACTGACTGCTGTAGCCTGATAACGATCTGTATGGTTTGTTAGAGGCAAGACGAGTGTTTCATTGATGGAATGGCGAACAGTGCAGCACCTGATCAGATTGCGGATACACAGGCTTATCTGCATCTCCACTCACGGTTCGCAAAACCCATAAGCAAAATGTAGATTATCAAAATGAACCATTGTCACATAAATTTATTTGTCACTATGCCTACTAGGCTAATCAACATTCGTATCATTTGTTAGATTGGATATTATATATGTGACGCGCCAAACGAAAACCTCCTTTATGGGTCAAACATGCGAAATTGAGTTTTCAACATATTTAGAAAATATGATCCCTCTCGAACAATATGATATATAAACCAATGCTGTATTCAGCTGATAAACCATCTTTCTAGACCAACAAAGATACCCCTAATTGACGTCACTTTGTCGCAGCGACGTTGTTTTGAGATGACGTACGTTACGTCGTGGTTATCAATATTTGAGGACGGCGGACCGCTCGAGTCGTGACGTTCTCACACAGAAAGTCACAATGCATATATTTATCCACTACATGTATATTATTATTAATATATACTTATACTAGCGATATTTCAAAATATTTATATTTAATTTATAAATAATGTAGTATAATTGTTACATGTGAATGTCTCGATAGCTGTAGAGATCATAGCGGTTTTAGCGTCATAGACTGGCTTTAGCGTATTTAAGACTCGCCGTTACTGGTGATTTTAAAATAAAATAAAGAAACCGTACGCTGTTGTTATCCGTGTGTAACTTACATTACGCTGTATTATGGGTCTTTTTTTTTGCATAAATAAAGTACGTACGAATGGCGTAGATCCTGATGAGACGGCTCGTGAATAGCCAGCTCATCGGGCTCTACAGTTTGCAAACATTTTGATAAAGGACAAAGGTGCGTCTGCCATGTTTAAATAAAAGCGTTCATGTGCAATCCAAAATAAAACAATCAGCATTATGATTCGTCTAGAGCTGTCGTTTCGCAATGTTTCCGTCTTGCGAAAACATGAGAATCGTCTTCTAAAGACATGAGAATCGTCTGGCATTTTCGCCATCTCGCCTTTCGCTTTTGGAATTAATTTTTTGCTTCAACCCGAATTATAAAACGCAGGTAACGCATGTAACGCAGGGCGACTTACCATGTGTTACAGACAGAAAATTCGGGTTAGTTTTGCTCATGCGTGTTGATGCAGATCGCGAAGCAAAAACGCGCGATCTTCCACATGTGGTTTCGTCTCGTGATCATACTTCACATTTTCGCGATCAACCCATGATTGATATCGCGAGATTTTAACATGTCCCAAACAGGACACGTAAAAATAGTCTTAGGAAACGATTCTCATGTGCTGCTGAAACATGTTGTTATTAAGAAGTAGAATAAATGTGGACACACACCAATAATTCTTGACAAAAAACAACAACATAGTTTGACAAAAACATGATAATCGTCGTCTTAGGAGAAGATTATTATGTGCTACGAATACATGTTTATTGGGGGAAAAACATATTTCGATATGTGTTATTGGTTACTGCATCGCAACGCCGGCTTTTGCCTTACCTTTTTTTCTGGGATTCTGCACCTCCGACTTTTAAATTTCGATAAAGTTATGAAATAATTATGTGCGAAAGATAATTCCAGAACAAAACCTTACTAAATAAAGTTCTATTTTACTCCATGCCTGATAGTGTCCCAAAATGGATAAATATGTGTTGAGTAATTGATCGTAAATGTGTGTCTGTTTTGATTACAACCGCACGTACATATTATGTACGACGTGATCGGACTAAACCGAGCTTATTGTATATTATGCGACTAGCGAAGACCAAAACGTGTTCAGCATCAGTAATAACAAAACGCGAGATTGCAACGTGTCCCCAACAGGATACATAACAATCGACTTAGGAGACGATTCTCATATGCTGCCTTCGGGCCGACAGTTACGTCCGGACCGATGGGCATTCTGAAATTTTAGAATCACTATTCCTATATATTTATTTAATACCTGTTAATATTTGTTAGTGAAACAGGCCCAAGACTATCAACAAATTTGCGTCTGTTAAGTCGAGGAACATTAACCTCATTAACCGACAAAAATGATCATCTGATAACTAATCGTTACGACATATGTTAGAAGTGTAGATCTTGATAATCATAATGAATGAATGCATTGAAACTGATAAGCAGATTGTAAAATTAATGTTCATAAATACTTCAGATCACAGCAAATTAATTCAAAATTTCAAAACATGTTCAATGGGTTGTGGACGACTCTGGCGTAATGAGTTATTCAAATGCATTAATAATGTTGAATTGACTGAATAACCATCAGACACTTGTGTATTCCGATTAGAATGCGAATGGGATCTGGATCTACGCAGGTCGAAATAAACATTTCATTACGATAACGCTTAATTGCATAACATAAATGTTTGCTGCATTGTTTTTGTTGTTATGTGTATAGTCGTCTCACTTGCTTCACTCATTCGACTGTCGGGCCTATACAGACAAGTTGCCCAAGCTACGCCTCTGACAAATATCCCTGGTTGCTGCTTGGTCTGACTAGAGACATATTGTTACATAGTGTATATCTGTCCATACGTTACATTGTTGGTTCTTGTTATAATAATCAACACTTGTAAGCTTTTAATTCTTTATTGTCATATATTCTCAACGACCTGACTCGCTCTAACCCATTATAGTAACTCCCTTTCTCTCACACACCACATTGCATCGTATGCTGGAATGATCCCGTGACATTTCCCTGTTACCGTATATACCATATTAGAATACCATATTTAACCTATAACATATACCCCTATACCCATTTATGATTTGTCCTCAAATCATCGAAGTCATTATGCAATCTCTAATATTGGTAATAAGTCACGTTATCTCATTTGTTTACCCAGAAAATGACGCATGCAACAACTGCTTAGTTATCTTAATCTCGAATTTACATGCATACAATCCTCCAAATTTTCTACTACATGTCAACAACAAATACTACTAAAATAATTATTTAAATACACCATCAGTTCATTTTAGTGATATAGACATAAAATATAATAATTATAGTAGTTCATTTGATATATCATAACATGTACATACGTGTATTTTCATACCGCATTCTAATCGAAATGTTGTCAATATTTCATTTCATCAAGAATGGTACACTCAAAACTTGATTTAGACTACATATTCTATCATATGATTATGTATTTTGCATCGAATATTTGACACGTATAGGTACATATAGCTAGTACGTACCCGTATTTATCAAAATCTTAAATGCATGTAAATATTTTAATCATTTTCGTTTTTTAAATTGATATCCCGATATTCACAAGTGCATGTTGCAATCAGACACCTATATATACCATCATATTTAATGATTATTTGTTCCTTTGCCAAAACCATTTTCAAAACACAATTGTTTTTAAGTTTAAGTCTTAAGTTTTAATGATAATGCTTTGTTTCATGCCTACTTAACATTTTTCTTTATGATAAACTATCATTTGAACCAACTATATTTTATGCATTGATAATTTTCTAACAAACTCCCAATGAAGCAATACATATACATGTAATATGCAGCACTTCATAATTCGTAAGAATTTATACAAGCATAGTCAACATGTATACATATGATGATACGTGAAACAGTACTCGCATACCACAAATCCTGTCCATAATAATAAAATCTGATTAATAATACAATATGATACACAAGTACGTACAACTATTTGAGAACTTTGTTATGTTGCCTCCTGTCTTATTTATGCCAGTTTTACGGCATATCATAACACCAGAATCGTTATTAATGCAATATCTAATCAATAATGCGTATTTTTCAGGAAATAAATGTCTCCGTTGCGATTGCTTCTTCCATTTATTTCTTGAAAACGCAATAACTATTTTTAATTACGTTTGCGAACCCGTAATATTTTTTATGAAGTTGAACATTACAAATATACTGATGCCTGATGTACAAGAGACTATGAAATACACCATCACATTGACACTAAATGTATTTTAAAAGTGATTATATATTGCATTTCAATTCACCGTCTCTCCACATGAATTCAGAACAACGATAATGATATATCCATATCTATGAAACATCAATCACCATACTCAAATATACAAAAATACTTGTGAACATGTAAGTTTTAGTACAATACAAATTACATGGCCGCGTGAAATTTGTTATAACCGCCACCATGTGAAGCAGCCTCGTGACCTTTTAATTTCACCGGATTCCCCAGCGGAAAACACTAAACAAAGTGAAACGTGCGTCATGTTTTAATGTTGCCTGCGCATGAGAAACACAGGCATAGGCTGGAAGTACTTAGTATAGTTCTGGATCAATGGTACCTTAAAACTCTACGACAACCTGATAATGACGTTGAATGTTGCAGCTTGTATATATGAATACATATATATTAAAATACATACGTCATGTTAAGTCTGCCAGCCCTCTGTTAATGGTTTAAATTGCACAAAACAGTTTGTATATGCGACGGGCCTATTTTTACATATACTGACACACGCATGTCTCGTGTAATAGCATAGTAATTTAAAATTGTTTATGAATGTTCTCCCTTCTGATCGCACAGGGCCGTCAAAATAATACAATACAGGTTGTATGCTCGTTTGTGAACTTAACGACTGCACTGGCTCAAATGACTTGCTTGTTTTTTTCTGTTTTGTACACTTTTTCGTCAAACAATACTTTTTTTTTTTTATGTGATATAAAATACGCATTGTTCCATTTTTTTTTTCTCGGCAACCTGCGGATTTGACGTCACAATCCACATGTTTCAAGAAACAATTTGGATCAAAGCAAACCTACCTCACCCAATTTTCAGTTTATACTATATTTCTGTCAACATTCGCTTGTACTCAATTTAAAAACAAAAATGGCTTCTCATGTATATACACATGAGGCACTGTTTATAGTAATTTCCCCGCTATAATGTATATATCAAGGTCACAATCATTATATAATCTACACAACTATTGACATACAATTAATCATAAATACATAAATACATGTCTCAAGTTTGTCCACATCTCGGCATGTGTCTTCGGGGCAATATATTATTACCTATGGTACTCGTACAAATGCTTAAACATACCACTGTCTAATTATAATATTTGTATGTTTTTGTGTTTTTTTTGCTCGGGAACCAATCGTTAGAACTCAGATTCTGTGTTTACTCTCTCTCATTTCTAACCTAGTGTTATTTTCTCAGGTAATTCTATTTGCTTGTTATTCAATCGGTCACATAGTGTAATGTTTGAATTCCGTCTCATGGTAACAACATTATTTAAAAGTGACGTATGCAGCCTCAGTGAGTCAATTAGCTGACTTATGAGTGCATCATTTGCGATTCTCATTTGTGAGTTTCATTGTCGTTTAATTGCGTATGCAATAAGCATAAGAATTATGATTGATATCATAATTATCAATGTCTCTACACTGATGGCATCATATAATCTAACGTATCTAGATTTGCAGACAATTTTGGCTGTCTGTTCTCATGTACAATCATTGTATAATTAAATATTTATGCCGCATTAGCACTGTTGGTCGTATATTTTAAAGCAATCATAACTGTTAAACGTTTGAAATAATAGTTTTAAAAAGTATCATGCATTATTATGTAAATTTAGTCTGTTATTGTGTAAGTATTGTTGAAGTTGATAGAATGTTAATTTTGATTTTTATAAAATGCTTGTATTTCATAGTAGCATTATAATTTCATATATTTTGACATTTTTAATGTATTCTTTTGTTTTAAACACAAAGTAAGAACATTTTGGAGAAATTGTGAGAAATTACTAAGAATGTTAAAATGAAGAAAAGAAAATAACTATTGATTTTTTTTAATTTTTTTTTACATATCGATATATCGATCCAAGCCCGAGTAAGACGAGGCGAACAGGGTAGCCAATTCCTCGTCGATACTCAGCCAGCCGTTATTACTGTTATAGTCGTCGGCGACGAAAGCTGTGGAATTGATTTTTAGTAGCGTTTTAATATACGCGCTGGCGATTTCCAACCTCAGAATATCATTGATATACACCATCGTTAGTTCTGTTCAATAACTTAAAACAAATATAATATATATATTAATCCTGGTCTACTTTGATTTCAAACAAAAGTCATCAAACACACAGATTGAAATGTCGATTTTTTTTTTATGGCTGCCAACATCAATACATAAAAATGTCACACTCTCACAACATTGATAATTAGTTTCCATTTTTTCGAGTGCAGTTGGCAATCAAATTGATACATTGCAAATTTCTCTAGTAAATTTGGCAGTAAGCTACTGTTATATTTGCACATATGTAATGTGACATGGCTAACATTTACTTATATACTTATGTAAAACATTTTTCTCACAACAGGCATGTTTGGAAATTTCCTACATGGTAATATTATTTTGGGAAGGGCTGTAGCTAATATTGTTAAAAATAGTATCCCAACGCGTTTGCTCTCTTTAACAATAATTTGTATATTGTGTACCTATTGTAAATTGTAAAAAAACAGAGCAATAAAATATGTTTAAATCAAAATATACTTTTATTGTTATATATGATTTTTTATTTTTTTTGTAGAATGAACATAGCATAGCCAATGTAATAAATTTTCAATTACTAACTTCCGTTACAAACCAATATACCAGTATACAGCTATCAAAGTTTACCTATTTTTGTTGCAAATGTGGATATCTTAAATATACACTGACTGTATCATATAATTTTACTGCTGCTTATAACACTGCGCGTTTAAATGTCAACTCTGGCGGATTGTTGACGTTTAGCGCGGAGATTTCTCTCGCCTAAATGTAAACTCGTCTGCAGTCTGCAGTGTTTCACGACAGGTCCAGATCAATAGTCACGTAAATAGCTGTGACAATGCAGTAAATGACGTCAAATGTTTCACCATGTATATACATGAACATCATTGAACCCGTCCATATCGTAATTGTGACAACACTGAGTTCGTACATATACTTGGATTCATCTCTATTGCCAGATAATCCGTTAACACCTTCAATGTTCACCAAAACCTTGTTTTGTGAAATAAAACTTACCCCCATAATAAACCACTAGCGTTTATATTGTTTTCTCAGCCGCCGATTTAAATCAGTTATCAGATTTGAATCTAATATATTGGAAGCTGGTTCTCGTGACACAGTTTTGTCTAACCATTCCACGTCATAGAAGACCTGTTTGTTTATAATACGCTTTCTTAATAGTCGTTTCGCTATGAACACATCTGAAGTATCCTTATTTCGATTTGAACTCCTATTTATAGAATCCTGGTTTTTATTTGTTTCGCTATTTTCTCGCAAACTTTTCGTAGATTCTCTGTTAAAATATGACTCTAACCGATTTGCATGAATCTTTTTCTTTACAATATATCCATCCGAGACCCGTTGAAGTGTATATGTAAATTTATCATGTACTGTGATAATTTTGAATGGTCCAATGAACCTTTGACTTAATCTTTTACATTTTCCAGGTAACAATCTACATTCTTTCAGAAGCACTTTATCATTTACCTGAAAGGTTGGAGTTTTAGATGTTTTATTATATTGCTGAGCATAGTTTTCTCTGTAACTTTTCATTTGTTCATATGCTACTTGTCTTGTAATCTCATGACCATTTAAAATTTCTTCAAATACTTGTCTGTCTTTGAATGGCAAATTTGGTTTAACATTAGGTAATGCATTTTCAACCATTGTCGTCATTGGGAAACCATAAAGAACTTCAAAGGGAGACTTACCATGTGGTTTACATGGTGCACTCCTATGTCCATATATGATGTGACTGATTATCATTGGCCAATTGTCTTGTGTTGTGTTTGAATGTTTTCTCAGTCCAGAACCAATAATACCGTTTAGTCGCTCTACGAGTCCTTGAGTTTGTGGATGATAGGAGGTAGAGTTTATTTTCTGTATATTGAAACTTTTACATATTGCTTGTATCAATTTTGAAACCAGATTTGATCCATTATCACTTAATAAGTAGGTCGGTGGTCCGAAGACGCTTATGACATTGTCATAAAACAGTTATACTATTGTTTTTGTATCAGTTGCCTTCAATGGATATGCGATGGGATATTTACTGAAATGATCACAAAATACTATTATGTGCTCATACCCCTCTGGAGTCTTTGGCAACGGGCCAACCAAATCAACTTCCAATAACTCAAATGCTCTACTTGGCGTTTTCAAAGGATATAGTGGTGCTTTAGCAAAATTGTAGTCTCTGCTTGATACCTGGCAAGTATGACAAGATTGTACATAGTCTTTTACATCTTGGTATTGTTTTTTCCATTTCCATCGTATTAGCAAAAACGTTTTCTCTACACCAAAATGTGCAGAACAGTCATGACAAGCCTTCAATATTTCTGCTTTCAGCGTAGACGGAATGACTAATTGTTTTGTTGCACTTGTTATATCTCTTTGTTTACCTCTTGAGTAGTAAAAATGAAATAATATTCCATCATCAAGAACATAATCTTGTGATTCGACTAATATGTCTTTGCTGTTTTTGTTATTCAATGGCAATTCGTCACTCATTAAATGATTTACCAAAGGTTTTAACTGAGTGTCTTCACTTTGAAATCGAGACATTTCAACAGCAGTGATCTTCGTTAACTGAGTTATCATCTCTAAAGGATTTGTGTCATTGACTTGACTTTCTGCCTGGAATAAATACGATAATACATCGACTTGTTTCGAACAATTATCTGTTCGATTCTGAAACATAGTCGATTTCGTATCTGCACCAGTAGTTTGATAACCACTCTGATCACCTAATGCACAGCTGTCCGAACTGTCCGTTTCTGCTACTGATGAGTGTTTTTGTGTTTTTGTAGTCATTTTCTCTAATTTTGAATTTTGATCATCACTCTGCTCCTCACGTATGTCATATGACATTCTACTGAGAAAATCGGCATTAGTCATGCGTTTTCCCGGTATGTATTCTATGTCAAAGTCATACCCACTTAGCAAATGTGACCATCGCATTAGTCTACCATTATTTCTAGAAGTTTTTGTTAATGATGTTAGTGCTTGATGATCTGAATATACTGTAAAGTTCTTATCTGCTAAATAACAATGGCATTGTTTAATTGCATAAAAAACCGCAAAACATTCTCGTTCTGTCGATGACCATGCCATTTCACATTTATTTAATTGTTTTCCACCATATAATATTACTGTATTTCTACCATTTTCATCTTTTTGTCCTAGTACGAAGCCCACAGCGAAATCTGAGGAATCTGTCCATAAGTAAAACTTTCGATCAAATTGCGGAAATTGTAAGATTGGTGGGTTTATCAGTTTTTGTTTTAATTGGTCAAAAGCTTGTTGTGCATCATCTGTTCATTGAAATTTTCGTTTTTGTGAGGTCAATTCATGTAATGGTTTACAAATTTTACTAAAATCTTTTATGAACTTTTTATAAAATTGAGCTAAACCCAAAAATTGCTTTAATTCTTTAACCGTAGTTGGTCTTTTGCAGTTTCGTATAAGGTTCGTTTTCGCACTATCTGCTTCTACACCTTGTTTTGTAAATATATGCCCTAAATATTTCAGTTTCTCTTTCATGAATTCGCATTTTGAGGCTCGAAGTTTGACACATGCATTTTGAATTGTTGCAAATACTTGTTCCAAATGGTTAAGATGTTCTTCAAACGTCTTTGAATATATTAAGATGTCATCGATATATACCAAAAGAAACTTGAAGTTATATTTACGAAAAAGTTGAGACATACAACGTGAAAAGCATGACGGTGCATTTCGTAAACCATATGGTAAGTAATTGTACGTGTATTGACCAAATTCAGTTACAAAGCTAGTGTATTGTTTTGCAGTTTTACTTAACTTGACCTGGTGGTAACCTTGAAAACAATCAAGACTCGTTAAGTATTCAAATTTTGAAGCACCAAGCTGATCTACTACCGTCTGAAATTGAACTAAAGGAAAATTGATTGGTAGGGTCTGTGAATTTAACTTTCTGTAGTCCACTACAAGTCTAAAAGCTTGTTTTGATCCAGGTGGACTTTTCTTTTTTACTAGCAGACATGGTGAACGAAATATACTATCTGATTCCTCAATTATGCCTGCTTCTTCAAGTTGTTCTACCTGACGTTTTATTTCTTCGGTTTGCGCTGGGCTGTGCCTATAATAATTACTTTGTACTGGCTTTTCTGATGTTAGTTTAATATCATGAAATTCCGGTAATTTCGAATTGACTATTTCATTTACATTTTTTGCAAAACAACGTTCATATTTAATTATAAGTCTTTTTAATTTATATAGTTGCTCTTTACTCAATGAATCTGGTAATTCAATTCCCATATCTTTTAGCTTTGAATTTAATTCCTCGTCCGTTAAAGTTGCACTTTCATCCAAATTTGTTGTCTTAACTTCTGTGTTATTAATGTCAAAAGTTAGAATTTCGTCAGTTTCGTTAATTATTTCTGTCGATGCTATAATTGTTTGCGCCGGTATTTGTATTTCATTTTCTGTAGGGTTCATTATTTGAAAATAACAAATTTTATTTATAGTTGAACTAACTGTTTTCGCTCCGATTACATTATAAGTATTAAATAATTTTTCTTACTGGATTTAATAACACAGTATCATGTTCCTGTGTTGTTTTTGGATGTAAAGTTATCACCGATACGGATTCTGGAGAAATATTAATGCATTATTTTGTGTAATACAACACAGATGGTTCGTGTTCTTGGAAAGTTTGAAGAGGCACCTTAGCAAAGTCATCATATATCGAAAAATATCCCTCATTGAATGATATTTCGGCTTTTGTGCTTTTCATGAAATCGATTCCCAATATTATATCATATTGGATATCTTTTACAACTAGAAATTCGTGCGGGATCAATACATTTGCAATTTTTACAGATATGTCTACTTTTCCAAGCACGGATGATTTTACGCCATTCACACCTTTAATATTTTTTATTGTTGTATTTTGTAATGGTGCTTTCTTGAAAACTTTAGACCGTTTGTAATCCTTATAATTTAAAAGTGAAACTGAGGCACCAGTGTCAACAAGGGCTGATATGCTTAAACGTTCTAAATACAATTTTATTCTATTATTTATATCAGAATTTAGAGATGGAATCGTATATATGTCACTGTCATTTGTTTCTGATGTAGGATGATCTAATTTCGACGAAAGGTTCCCGCTTGCTCTAAAAAAGACTGTTTTTTTTCTGCAGCACACTTCAAAATGACCAATGTTGTTGCAGTAAAAACATCTTAAGTTTCTAGCTAGACAGCTATATGAAAAACAATTGTACTTACCACACTTGTAGCACTTTGCTTTTCGATTCTGCCAGTTGTTCTGGTTAGCGTTACTTCTCTCCGTATTGGAACGCGCGCGATTCTCTCTCGGCGTCAGCGATCTTGAACGGAATGGTCCTTGACGTTCGCGACTTCTATTCTGCTGACCATAATCACCCCGCTCGCGACTGCCATCTCTTTGCGGTCGATAGTTTACACCTTGTCCGCGATTCGCGTTTCTTTGTGGTCCGTCATTATCTCCCCTTCACTGACTTCCAAATCGTGTTGGACGTTGGTAACCGAACCGTTCGCGATGTTCGTATTGAGGTCGTTGATAATAATTGTATCTCTCGCGACTATCACGACGACCTTGACGATTGTTACCGTACCCGTCTTCTTGGAATGACACTCTACGTTCCCTACTCCGACTGCGTTCATCTTGTAACCCGCTTACTTCTTCCCGGAGCTGATCCATCTTCAATTTCTCAAACATCTTGTTCATCATATCCAGCTTTGAAACATCTTCTGGCGTTTCCAGACCTTCTGCAATCTTGGCATATCTCTCTATCTCGTCCAATGTCGTTGGCCTTTGTCCCACTACAAACTTTCTAATCTCTGGAAGAAGTCCAGCCATGACTTTTCGTTGCTGATGGTCGTCCCTTTCTCCAACCTGTCTGCAAAGGTACATCACATCCTGCATATAATCTTTCACTCTTTCCCCCGGCTTTTGAATCCTCTCCGCCAACCTCTTGAAGACAATCCATTGGTTTTCCTCCTTATCTGAAAACTTTTTCAGAAATGAAGCCTTCAAATGCGCTAATGTATCTTTTTCTCAACCCGCCAGATGGTTAAACCATAGGAACTCCGCGTCGTTTATAAAGAACGGAAACATCTACAATGTCTTGTCGTTATTCCATTCTTTATATCCCGCATACAGCAGAAACACTGGTTCATGTTGTCCTGGTCTAAATTTTTCAACAGACGATATTGACTCCATTTTGTTAATTACACCAATTCATTGTACAATTTCGTTTTGAGATAATGTCACACTGTCTCTTAAAGCTGCTAACTCGCCCTTTAGATTGACATTTAGTTTCTTTTGTTCTTCAAACTGTCTTTGGATTTCCAACTTAAACACAGTTCCTCCATCTGTAAACGTAACTGGTTCCGTATAGTACTTTGATTCTTTTTTCGCCATTTCTCTCCACAAAAGTTTAGATTTTCTCCCATTTTGAAGGACCGAATTTTAATGATTCTCCACCAATGTTGCATAGTGTATATCTGTCCATACGTTTCTAAAGGGGTATAGGGGTATATGTTATAGGTTAAATATGGTATTCTAATATGGTATATACGGTAACAGGGAAATGTCACGGGATCATTCCAGCATACGATGCAATGTGGTGTGTGAGAGAAAGTTAGTTGTTATAATGGGTTAGAGCGAGACAGGTCGATTAGAATATGTGACAATAAAGAATATAAAGATTACTAGTGTTTATTATTATTATAACAAGAACCAACAATGTAGTTATGGACAGATAAACACTATGTAACAATATACCGGTACACTCTCAATCCTTGTCTGACCAACAAATAATTTCCAACTGGTTTGACCTTGATCTTGGGCATGAAAACAGCTATAGCACGAACACAGCATTGATGATAAAAATCCAAAAATGATATACCCCTCAATATGCTTTATATGCAGGAGTTATAGCGAGTGATGGCTTAGATTTAATTAATATATATATATATCATATAATTTACTGATTTCATAAAAAAGTCGGCTTAGCCTCGTTTCTTATGATATTAGTAATTAAACTCTTAAAAATAGATACCACAAACAATCATCACTTATGTTAGATCCTGTATAAAAGACACCCCAAAAAATCGTTATCAAGTTGATATACACATGTTATTTGTATTTCCTGGCGACTGTGGCAGCAGAAATGTTCGTAGGTCGATACCCCACCCACATAATGAAGAATACGCGTATATATATAGAGTTATACCGATGAAAGCCGAAACCCGCCGAATGCCTGTGCGCGTATACCCATCCTCGTTCAGTTAGCTGAAAAACTTGAGTGTACACTGTGATCTGTGTAATTATACTTGTGAAAGCTAAATGAAGGTCGATTTCAAAAGATGAATGTAAGTTGGATTTAAAAAATGCAATATTATAGATTAGGGAGCAAAATGAAAATAGCACATTTTGGCTGGCAGTCAATGGGACAGCGGTTTGTTTACATGTAACGCTCGTGCGGCGCAAAATCTACAACAACAATGACCATATATATGGCAAACTGTAACTTGGTGTATGAGCTTGTAAACAATATGCAAATAAAATATGTTTAAACTAAATGACAGCCACCATTTTGTAATCATGTGACTAATCAAAACTAAAAATAAGTGAACCCTATAAGTCGGTACTGGTACCAACCGGGACTGGTACCATCCGGTACCTCTACAAAGGTAACTGTAATACGCCAAATGTCAAGTGCCAAGGCTAATGTCAGTATTACGGCCGTTAGAAACGGATAAGCATGCGGATGGTCAGAAGGATTGTGTGTAAGATAAGATAAGAAGAAAATGTTAAAGAAATACTCGACCTTATAGATCTGTAGCTGGGACGAAGATGAATGTATAGTCCCTGTCCGTAGGTATAGCTTGTCGACTATATTTGTGGCATGCTTCTGACAAACATTATAGATCGTCATCGGTCTACAGAAGTGAGCTTTTGATCAGAAGTCATACTGGTCGCAAGTCACATAAGCTCCATTTCTCTAGTCACAGCCACATTTACTGATGAGTGTTTCGGACGAGTCCGACTTTGCGGGAATATATATATAGCATTTCACGTACATGTATAAAACTATTTCCCAATAACAGAACATTCATACTGTACATTTGTGTCGTCTGAGTAAATGATGTATTGTTAATTATACAACCAGCAACATGTTAGAAATGTCTGATAATCTGCTTCTATCATATACAAAAATATGGAGTAGTTATGCCCCCGCCAGCCCCCGGCCGAAAAAAGGGATCGACGTGTGTGACAAGGGTAGCAACACATATCAGCATAAAAAAAGTCTGAAAACAGCCTAATTAGGAAATTCTCATTCCTGTATAAAATGCACGTACTGCAAAATGCATATGCAACCACTTCGCCACATGACTGCACAATGATAACAGCGTGCGTGTAGACACACCCCATACAGCACACAGGAAATTACATGGCTGCACCATTCATAGACATACGTGTACAGACGTCATGAAAAACAGCATACACAGACGAATCGCGCATTCGTCAGGCATACATATACTCGTACATACGCCCTGCCATGTGCAGGCACACGTATCGTGCAACAAAAATGTACACACGTATTCGGAACAGGAATTAGTGTACGCACAAAATACAACTTGCTTAAACTAACGTCTGCAGTACGCATATGCATGTATATGACTTGTAGCATGCATAATACAAAAATACTCCACGACCTGTATCAACACATGTCACAGAACATGCCAGTAAACACGTCCTGAAGTATGAATGTGTGCACGCATCGTGGAAGGTGCATTGTATGTATACGCTTCATGGAACAGGCACATGCGTCAGTCATGTAATCTGCATGCACACACGTCCCCGGCCCTCAACGTAAATTCTGACTGTTTCGTCCAGCTATCCCCCATTAGTACCGCCGATTTGTGCGAAAATTGCGCGCTTTCTGGCACAAGTATGAAACTTTGCATACTGGTAGAGTTTAACATACTGATCATTTTTTGATATGGACGCAAGCAAAAAAAACTCAAAATGGCCGCCATTTTCAAGATGGCCGCCATCTCACTTCTTTCTTACATATATTTCTTATTAATGTGTTTTTTCGAGAGTTTCAGCTAGCAAATAATTATAAATGACATAGTTCTGATTGCAGATTATTTTATAATGATATGTGATATGACAACATTCAAAATGGCGGAGATTTTAAAGATGGCCGCCAAAATATGATTATTTTACGGCATTTAGTTATGAATTTCATGAGACAAACAAGCGGTCAAAGTGCAATGGTTTGTTCTGGTAAAAATGATAACACTGGGTCTACATATGATTTAATATGTAGAACAGCTTGAAATTATTCAAGATGACACTCATTTAAGAAGTTTCATAAAATTACTTTTCGACGTTTATTTTCTGCTGTGTTGTATTTTGGACCACAAATTACCAATGTCACGGAGTAAAGTACCTTGATGTAGTTGTCCTCGATTCTAACTCTGAAAGTCGTCTTTACATTGTAAAGTAAAAGTGTTTTGTGGGATCAGCTTGTTTTCTCTACAGTCGTCCTATCAGATTGATTACTCACGTTCACAGTCACCGCCACATTTGCAGAGAGCTGTACATTTCAGACATGCCTTGACACACTTACAATGCCCACTGCACCCTTTGGCAGGCTGACAACCACATTTGATGAGTTGGTGGCACACCTTTGATGCTTCAGGAAGTGTGGTCCAAACTGGTTCCCATACCAGTGCACTCAGTCGGGTCCAACCCCATTCCGATGGAGATGGAAGCACGGGACATGGTGATAGTGTTTGTCCCCAGCAATGACCCGCCTGATAAACCGCCCTCTTAGCATTTTCATACAACGCGGCAGCGGTTGGTGGAATAGCGTCCATCACCCTTCCTTTCCTAGTGAACAAGTCTTTGCGAGTTTCATTCACCGTCATGCAGGTACTTGTTCTGTCATACAACAATACGACAAAACGCTCAATGGATGGCATCTGCTGGTCTACCATGTCCATGTTATTGACATTACTCATTGCCATGAATGCGCCTGTGACCTCATTGTCAAGCTTCCACGTTTCCCATGCAGTTCTCTTTCTTCTTCCGGCAAAGGATGACGTCTGGTCACAACCAGTAAACGCATGGAAAACTGGTAGCGCTTTACATTTATCATGTCCCAAAGCGTCAGCTATACCATGGATAGGAATGTACCTAAACTTCTTGCCGACACCATATGCTATCCACAGTTCCGTAGCAGCCAATTTTCGAAACATGGCTGTTGCCAACACAATAACATCGGTGTCTACTGTTCTAAGCATCACACGCTTGTACCCATACCGGACGCAATCCGCTGCATGCAGCAGTAGTCTAGTGTCGGCTTCTTCTTGTGTACATGGCGACAAATTGCGAATATCTCTGTCATGGTTACACAGTACAGAATCTCCATAAGTGGAAATAACTTGCTTATCGCGATTTCCGATCGTCATGGACACATCTGCCAGATACTTGAAGAGTTCTGTCTTGTTCTCAGATAGTTTCAGGAATGAGTCCCAATTGCCAGGTAATGTATTGTCCGGATCGACTCGCCGTCGGGTGCCACTTCCTCGTTTTGCACGTGCCGTCGCTTTCAAACTGTCGGAGTTGTAGGAATCTCCTAACATGCTGCAGCTGTGAGTTGACATACTTTACGAATACATCATGTGCGTATGATTGAAATGTCTTCGCAGCACCGGGCTTCCGTGTAAGGCACCCTGTGCTGTTGTGGATGTCGGGTTATGATCAATGTTATCAACAGCACTGGTAGTGAAAAGCCTTTACGAAGTTTCGGCGGACACACAAGCGAGTCCTTTTCATATTGCTTGCAGACACTATTTCCCATTTCTGTGGATATATCCAGTACTCTGTCATAGGAAATAGAAAGACCCAAGTCATACAACTTGTCTATGAGACCACGCTTTCTAGTTTCGGCGTGTACAAGTAGACCTGTATATATTGGAAGTGGAGGTTCTCGAGATTTCCTGTGATATGACGCAGTTGAGCCTTCACGTCGTAGAATCGTGCAATTAAATTGCAACAGCTGAGCTATAGTGAGGGATGCTTGAGCCTCAGGTACGTTACCAGATTTGGTGTTGATATTCGGTCCACGTAAGATCATGTCAACCAGTGTTGTGAGTGACTGTGGAACCGACTTTTGCTGACAACTGTTATCGAACGAACCAGTAAAAACTGACTTTTCTTTGCTAAATATGTCTCGGCGGACAATTGTGGCTGCTTTAGCAAGAATAATGCCATCGTCGTCAAAATCCCTGTCATAGGCTGTTTTTAGGGCAATACCAATGTCCTCATTGAATGCAAGCAAAACGTCCCGACCATGCTTGTGCGCTTCCATGTCCGGAAAGTGAGCCAGAAGTCTGTTTTTGAAATGTGTAGTCTGTAGCCTACCCGATACATCAACACAGAGTTGATGTAATCGTGACGTGTACATCTTTGCCAAATCTGCTAGTTTCAATACTAATGGGACGTCACCACTCTCTGTTCTAGCGTCATCTATATATGTTACAAGCTCTGCAAGGACAATGCCGTGCGTCCTTTTATCCTGGTATTCTTCTGCATCATCGGTACTCACATTTGCTGCCTTCCTGTATAGTAAGGACAGGCAGTTGACATGATACACAGCATCTTGTGCCATCATGTCACCTGCACTAAGCTTACCCAACAGCATGCTATCATTTAAGATTTCAGGACACTGTTTTACACGTTTGTGTAAACGAAAAATTTATGCTTTCCTAAGATCACCTGATTCCGACCCTGCATCACAGAAGAAGCAAGTGCTACACTTCTCTTGCACTGTACCAGAGGTAGATCGCGTTACCTTCGACTGACATTGGCTACTACTTCCAGGTTTACTATCATCGTCGGGGTATCGTCTCTTTTTTGCTCGTTGTAGATTTCTGTTATCAACTGTGTTGCGACATGTTTTGTGCCACTTTGCTCTATGCCGTGTGAATGAGTCCACTAGCCCATCTGGATGAGATAAGCTAGCGACGTCAATATCAGCTGGTAAGCATCCAAGCTGCTTAAACTCTTCAAGGTTCTGTGCCAATGATTCGTATCCAGCACCGGCATTTGCTCTCTTTGTGTCAGCCGGGCACTGAAGAACATCGCGTGTTGCGTGTTGACACAAAATACACAGTTCCCAGTCAATTGGGCGATCAGGTTTATGCTGATCACCACCAACTACATCCGTTCGATCTTCGGTAAGTTCAGTATCAGCCATGATACGTTCGATTATCGACGAATTCGCGTGACAAATTCAATTATCGTTTTCTTTGCGTTTTCTTAACAACGCTGTAATTTATAACGACGAGGTAGTTGCTAAGAGACCTATAATAAACAATAACACACCGCAAACTAGCAACAGGCCGAGGGTTTATCCTTTTACCACCTGGTTACGACACTGCGACAAATGTTTTTAATTTACAAAGCTAAATTAAAAATATAGTTATGTATAGATCTGCTCTAGTATTATTCGTCGGTGATGCAATACAACGTGTTTACGTCATGGCAGTCTGCGGTTGACTGCAACGATTTGGTACCAAGTACATTCGACTTGCATAATATAGCTGTTTATTGGCTTTATCAATATTAACACCGCTGTGATATTTTTACTCTGACGCGCTGTGATATTTTTACTCTGACGTCATACCTGTCAGATTGGTGTCAGTATTAACAACACAGTGCTTTTTCTGTACTCATTACGTTCTAACTGATTGTTGTCGAGAATAACAACGCTATGTTTTATACCTCGTACGCTGCAATTGATTTATTTGAAATACATGTACACCCCGGAGATACCAAATCAGCGATTCGTGTGGGCGGCCGACGATATGGTGGGCGGCCGACAAAAGATAACTAACTACATACTCGCGGGTGGGGGGGGGGGGGGGGGATATTGTGGGCGGCCGGCCGGTCACGCAGCGGTGTTAAAACAGGTTCCAACGACATATTATACGTCAAGTTAGCGTATCCACGAACAATGGGCTTATGTGCTTGTTATCAAGCTATGTCTTAATTTCGCTACCACATGCATGTACATTGTACTTTGATAATGCCATACACGGTCTGCAAGATGCATTAAATCAATGGCGAATGTATACATAAAAGCGTCATTGACTGTGAATACGTAGGGTTAAAATTAGGCACACAATCGGCTCGCTTTCCAATGAAAATGTTAAAATATGGAGCAATTTTACCGAAAAATGTCTATTACTAGGCGGCCATCTTGGATTTCGCGGCCATCTTGCTTTTTTATTGATTTTTCGGATTTTGTTTCCAATGCTACGATTCAAATTTACCATTTTGTGAAATTTTCAGGACTTTATCTCAAAGGAAATTTACATAGAAGAGCCTATATCGACAGACAATACAGCTTGGCGGCCATTTTGAATATGGCGGCCATCTTGACTTTTTTCGATTGCGTCCATATCCAAAAATATTCAGTGCATCATGTTTTATCATCGTGCCAAGTTTCATGCTTGTGACACGAAGTGCGCAATTTCGTGAAAAGTATTCACAAATCGGCGGTACTACATGCCCTACTGCAAACGATGGGAATTGCATCTGATCGGTGGAGAATGTTCACGCAAGTTAGATATACATTTTCCAATTTGTACTTATCAAATCAACATTGTCCGTAAAGACGTAAGCAGTCAATTGAGATTTCTGGCTTGTGATAACCTGGCGTATGCAGTCTCTGCTTTAACAAATACGATTACAAACAGTGGTACGTGATTATATGACATGTTCTCGCTTAACTGAAGCTATGAAAGCAATAAGCACACACGTATTCCTGAGGCGAAATATTGAAACTAAACACAAAGGCGTTCCTGAAGCTGTATACAAAATAGAGAACAAGATACCAAAACGAGACGCATGAACCCATCTATGTTGTATATACGAATGGAACAATTACCCTGCTGTCGTGCTGTCAGATATTGAAGCATTCAAGCAGGATATGCTCGCACTGTAACACCCTAGTCCATAGATTAATTGGGACCTATTGTTTTTGTCCGGCTTTGGGTGTGCTCCCACTATAAGTAACATTTAACTCTTTATTCAGGCTTGTTATTTGTATTTCCTGTTCTTTTACTTTAATAAACTAACATCACTATTTAATCTCTGTATTTATTTTTTGATGGGCAATGGTCGTACTTTATAATCTGTCGAAACTATTATTTGTTTCATGTGACGCATTTAATTAGCATAAATAATTTAAAAAAATATCATACCTCATTTGCATATGAAAATAGCATGATACCACCGCGAGTCACTATCAGTAAAATACATATTACTAAGTGATTATATATGTATAGCGGGAACTCGTAATTTTTAGAACTGGTGCAATAGTGACACAATTATACACTTATTTAATTCCTATAAAGAATAGTTTGTGCCTACTGAGTGGGCATGTACCTTTAAGAACAAATTGTGCCTACTGAGTGGGCATGTACCTTTAATTTCTTTATTTCTTCATAAAATTGTATCTGATACACCACATTCGGTTTAGCTCATGATCAGCTACCGCACTCATATTCTTACAATCGATTGCTGCAGGTATGCAGTGACATTTACTAGGAGACAAATCGTTCTACCTTCCATGCAAGTGTTGTCATCAAATATAACAAATGTATTAGAACAGTTGTTGCTGTTTTTTTATCGTAAAATGGACATATTCTCTGATCTATATAGATTTGCAGGTGATTCGGCAATAACTTTACATTGATATCCTCTATATAACTTAGTGAAATAGTATTTAATCTAATATTATGATAACATATCTAGGCAAATGACTATATAAAGGTAGGGGAAACGCAAAGAACTTACATTAGCACATCTGCAACTAATTCTGCAACTAATTCTGCTACTGCTGCTGTTGCTGATGTTGCTGTGGTTGTTGCTGCTGTTACTGAAGTAGTACTACGACGACTACTACCACCACAAACAACGACTACTGCTACCAACACCACCGCCGGCACCACTGCTGCTGCTACTAATACCCCTCTATCGATACCATATTATGCACGTTCTAACAGTGTTGCACAGCATTTGTAGAAGTATTGATTTCTGATTTGTCAATAATTCGTTCACTTTCTTCATTTAGATTATCAATCTATCTTTTCATACTGCACGAACCTCTCACGAGGGATCAATACAGCCTCGTGTCAGTGCGTTAAGCGTTACAAGTTTGAGGTCCTATGTAATAAAATATATCGTATAAATTACAGTGAATTTGAACGCATATTTAGAAGATAATATTGAACTTTAGTGTGCAATAGAAAACACCAGAAGATTAGGTCAGCTATTATCACGAGTTAAAACAGGTTAAAACAGTGGTACATGTATATGCTCTTATGGATGAGAGTGATTTATCTTGCACATTTCCAGCTTGAAGCTCTCCAAACCGGGAAGCATAACACAATTGCCTGGTAATCTATTCCACAAGACTATGGTGGCTGGAAATAAAGAGAATGTGTAGTAATTGGCAGAGGTGTGTATATTTATATAGTTGACGGATGGAGATCGTAAGCATGTGGAGTGTCATTCTTATGGGACGCTCAATGTATTCAGGGAGTGGTACAGCTACAAGACCGTAAACATTTTTTAGAACATGACCAGCTGGGAATCGGCTCGCTTAATTAATTCGAGTGACCGCCAGCCAAGACTGTCTTGCATTTTGGTTACATTGTCATAGGTAGAGTAATTATTGTTTACCCATCTGACAGCCCGGCGTTGAACCATTTCCACCTTCCTGATAGTGTGCTGTGTGTACGGACTCCATACTGTGGAGACATTTCGAGCTGTGTCCTCACTAGTGTCGTGTATGTCGTTTCCTTGATATCTTCATGGTTTGTCTTTATGTTGCGCCTCAGGAAGCCCAGTGTCTTAATTACCAGCTAAGATCGAAGCTGATATTTACACCAAGATATTTGGCATGGTCTGCGACCTGGCACTTACCTGGATTGAAATACATCTCCCATACTGCTTCCCACTTTTGTAGCATGTCTTGATATTTTTGGAGGGTATGGCTTTCTGATGGACTATAAGTTGTAAGATATACTGCGGTGTCATCCTTTTTAGTAACTTTATGCTTTATGTAGAGGCTGTCCTTTTTCCTTATTAAACGTGTAATCTATTGTGTAATCCATGGTGAACTAATCTTGGAACAAAGTACGTTGCTTTGAGGGAATAAGTTTATCCATACCTTTTTGAATTGCTGATTTAAATGCTGTCTCAAATATCTTCTATCGTGCAATGTTTGTGGTTAACGTTTGACTCTTGAATGTAGCTCCCGAAACCTTCAAAATCTGCCTTCCTGAATAGATGTACTGCTCTTGGTTTCTACCTAGTCCTTTTAGGCATAATTATTATACCAATATCACAAAGTACTATGTCGTGATCACAAATTAATTAATACCGGACTGAACCTTAAGGCATTGGACAAGGGATGTCTTTGACTCATTCATTTTACTCGGCCTCATTCGTTAAGGAACGTATATATATAAACTGGTCCTCTGTCCCTTCAGTCCAGGTAATGTAAGGCAAAACAAATGATATGAACCTCTCCAGGACTCACTGAAAATATAGTGAACGGATATCCAGACATGTATGTTTTGAATTTGTCATCAACGTATGGATATTATATTAGACATTTAAACCTGAAAATGGCCAAAGATCTGGCACCTGTGTATACGAAATGACCAAGCTGAGTACGAAATGATGTGCATACGAAATGGAATGGGTACGAATTGACCCGGAACCGAACAATTTTCATAGTGTGTGGTACTCTGACAGACGGAGGGATATACAACAGCAACAACAATGGCGGCAGGGAAGTTGCAAGGAGGAAAAGGACCAACTTGCCCGTCAGGACTCGTTCGAGTCGGTGATTATGAAATGGAACGGCAAGGGCAAATTTGCAGTGGTTAAATTGGCAACACATAGTGTAACAAAAACAAAGGTAAAACTCCTATGTCCTGAGAAATCGTCAATTTTCTCTGAAAAAGGAATTTCATGATTTTCTCCATCACAAAAAGACCTGTATGATGACACTGATACATGGCCATGACATATTTAGATAGACGTATACTGGTCTATCAGGTTTTCGACCATTAAAACATATTTATACGTAATGGAAAAGAATTATGGTCAAGTCAGACCTAGCTTACAAAATATCAGCTCTACTGATGAGTGATGTCTTTTACTATTTCATATGTCTTTTATATGTTCTGTATCCGTGAGAGCTGAGACCCTTATAGTGTAAAATTTAGTCACAATAACAGCCCAATTTGTCCTGGTGTTTTGCTACACAAATGGGAATAAAAGGATAACCAATGTCAAACTATGTATACCTACATGTGTATTATTGATCTATGAATGTTTTTAACATGACTGAAGTGTTAAACTTCTCACTCTTCAGACTGTGTAGCAAAACGCCAGGACAAATTGGTCTGTTATTGTGACTAAACTTTGCACTATAAGGGTTGCGGCTCTCACGGATACAGAAAATATAAAGGAAAGATGAAATAGCAAAACACATCCGTAGAGCTGATATTTTCTAAGCTAAGTCGGACCATGGTTCCAAGTCCAGGAGCACATTGCGGTCAAGTCGGACCTTGACGGGTAATATGAGCCCATATTACCTGTCAAACCCGTCAATATGGCTCAAATAAAGTTATTAACAAATGTCTACTCGTTTAATTATGTCTGGATGATGTGTAATATTTGTAACGTCATGACGTCTTGCTGTTTAGCGCCATGTTTCTATCAATTTAAACATGCACAAATACACTATAAACTGCATTCTGGAGAAATATAAAGAATGTACGGTATGACAAATACATTATTGTGCACCAAAAGTGGGTTATGAACAAGGATTTTTAATCATTAATTTGTGTTATGTGTGTGGGTGTAAACAGATGCCTTTCTCTACATTTATTTAGTTCAGCTCTCCATGAATCAGCTGTATGTTTGGTATGGTTCTCAATGAATAATATATTTGAAAAAATTGCATGTGCGAGATGGATTCTCCGTTCAGGAAGCCACGACTAGAAGAATACGAGGGTGACGTGTTCAATCAAATTACTTGTTTGAACCGAATGGTCCTAAAAGCTCACATATGTGATAACTAGGAATGAACCATGGACCTACTACAACAGAATCCAAAACTAATGTTCAGAAATGGTGTGGATACATGTACGAAAAGAAAATGAAAATGCTCATGTTTGAAGGCTAGAGTTTCAGACTTGCAGGACGCTATTTACAATTTTCTTTAAATACCAAGGTGTAATGTGTGTGGATGTTCTACCAGAGAAAGCGGCAATCAATTGGCAGTACTGAAAAGAAACTGATCTGTCACAGGTGGTAAAGAAATTTCACGAGCACTGTTCAAATGCCGTTGCATCAAGAAACGCTTCAACGCAATGTCAATATCACCCCTCAATAAACAAGGACAATAACTCGGTACATGAGCGACAATGGCATAAACGTTCTTAGGCACACATTCTTCAGTATATACATGTAAATTACATCATGTGACATTTGGTTGTGTCCCCAATTAAAAGAAACACTCTTTTGGACACAAGTTTCAAATGATCTAGGGGCGGTTTCATTAACCTTTGTACGACTAAAATGTTTGTAAGTGCAAAATTATGATAGTCTGTAAATTTCACATTAACAATTTGTTCTTGTAAACAATTATTGGATTTACATTTATTGAGCATATGCTGCATATACAGCCTATGCTCAATAAATGTGAATCCATCAATTGAAATTTCCAGACGGTGATAAATTTGCACTTACAAAGTCATGCAAAGTTTCAAGAAACTTGCCCCCAGAGCCTGGCAAAGGCTGTCAATTCGGGAGCTATGCAGTATACTTGTACCAAAATATGACTACTCACTGTGCAACGCGTGATAGAAATGTGATGGTGTTATTGTTTTTGAAATAAACACATGTTGTTAAAATGTAATGAACGCCCCTTGTATGTTTAATTGTTTATTGTATAAAAAGGGCTTTCACAGTGTATTAACCTTTTCAACCCTAAGGAACTGGAATGGACTGTGATATGCTAATGTTCCGACCAATCCAATGGTCACAAAATGATTTTCATGAAAAGGGGGTGTTTTTGTTCTAAGAAATATGAAAATTACTTGCAAAAAGTGCAGATCCAGATGAGGCGGCTCGTTACGAGCCGGCTCATCTGGATCTGCACGGCTCATCTGGATCTGCAATCTGGATCTGCACGGCTCATCTGGATCTGCACGGCTCATCTGGATCTGCACTTTTTGCATAAACCGATATAGCGGGATTTCGGGTTCAAAGGGTTAAGTAACTGCAAAACATTCTTGGTCAAGATGATAGCTAGTAAGTTATTATATGAACATAACAACGCGGGAAAACCAATACCGTCGTCTGCTCTAGTTCTAGTTTAACTTATAAACCCTTTCAACACTACAACCTGGGGCCCGTTTCACTAAACTTCGTACGACTAAATTGTTTGTAAGTGCAAAATTATGATAGTATGTAAAAAATCTCATTAATAATGTGTTATTGTAAACAATTACTGGATTAACATTTATTGAACATAGACTGCATATGCAGTCTATGCTCAATAAATGTAAATCCATCAATTGAAATTTACAGACAATCCTAAATTTGCACTTACGAGCATTTTAGTCGTACGAAGTTTAGTGAAACGGCGGCCCCTGTATGGTGGTAGTGTCGAAAGGTGATGATCCAGATGAACCGGTTCGTGACGAGCCGTGTCATTAGAACATGCACTTTTTGCAAGTTTGTGCTACGGTCATGTAAGGCTGGGTCAATGGATTTAGTACTGAACCCCATATATTACCTGTACAAATGGGGGGAAATCCCAAAATCATTACCGAATATTTACAATAAACCAGATGGCCGCGGCCTGCATGTCGAGCCCGCCGAGGCATTTGATGGTCTCAGACTGTATTTATTTGAAGTTTAAATTAAGGGTTGTGGAGATATAAGGTATGTAAAAGCTTTACCACAAAGTTTAAATTAAATTGGAGTAACAATTGTGGAGATATAAGGTATGTAGAAACTTTAACGCAAATTTTATAATGTCTAAGTCATTTTGCCTTGACCTTGGGGCACAGGGGTCGCATGAGTGGGACACAGAATGAATATATGGATGATGCCCAATAAGCATACAAAGTTTCAAGCAAATCTGACTTACGGTTACAGAGATAGTAGGTATGTGAAAACGTTAACTAAAATTTTGACAGAAACTTTAACGCAAACTTCTAAGTCATTTGACCTTGACCTAGGGGCGGCACAGGAGCCGCATGAGTGGGACACATAATGAATATATGCAAGGCGTATGATCACGTGGTACTAACAACAACAACAAAAAGTACTGAAATTCCCAGAATCTATCTGATTTAAAGTACATATTCTTTTATAGAGTCCTTATTACGTAACGGATTTTGATGAAATATGGCGCATCAAACGCGTCTTGTTAAATTACATTTGGTGGTCTCTGTATTTTCGCCCAAACTTATGTCGTTCTTGCGAAGAATCGATTTCCGTGTCTAAATCGATTCTTCGCAAAAACGACACAAGTCTGTGCCAAACTCCATGGACTACCAAATGCAGCTCATGAAAACGCGTTTGCTGCGTTGAAATCCGTTGAATATTAAGGAAAATATCAAATAATACTTACTTTGGAGTGGGCGACGTTGTTGTTGTTGTTGTAACCACGTGATCATGCACCTTGTATATGGATGATGACCAATACAAATACAAAGATTCAAGCAAATACGACTTATGGTATCCGAAAACTTTAACGCAAATTTTGACCAAAGTTTAACGCAAACTTCTGAGTGGGATACAGCATGAATATATGGATGATGACTAATAAGTATATGAAGTTTCAAGTCAATGTGACTTAGAACTGCAGAGATATAAGGTATTTAAAAACGTTAATGCAGATTTCGGACGGACGGACGGACGGACGGACATCATTGTGATCACTATGTCTCGCTTTCGGCATGCGGGCTCGACAAAAAACTATATATTCGGCCCTGAAATCAGAGTAATCCTGATCTGATGTCAGGTTCTCGCCAGACCAGAATCACTTGGCCACCTCCCAAAAGCAGTAGGATCAGTAATAATCTTACTACTTTTATAATGGGCAATAACCCAGGTAACATAGTAGCCAAAGATAACAAGAGCTGTAGGAGAACAGCATAGCTCGACTACGAGGGTTGTCGATGTACACATAGCTTGACGAAGAAGGTGGCTGCGGCCTACATAAAAACCTTAACCAAGGTTGACTAAAAACATTAACCAAGGGAAACTAGAAATGTGGCCTGTCGGCACACGAATACCCCCACTGGCAGCCAAAGAAAACGAGGCATTTTTGATTATAAGCCATTTAGCCGAGCGTTTAGGTTTCAAACGCATCAAGTCTGTGACCTTGACCCTGGGCATAGTGTGATAATCCATGCATCGGTGTAGAAGATATAGAGCGGAAGGGAATTTCAATAGGTTTGACCTTTGACCTTCAACTATGACCTTGACCTTGGACGTAGGTGCGTGGTTATTGATCGAGACACACACCTTCTCATCCTGAGAAACATTTGTGCCAAGGATTTGATAATCCATGCATCGGTGTAGAAGATATAGAGCGGAAGGGAATTTCAATAGGTTTGACCTTTGACCTTCAACTGTGACCTTGGACGTAGGTGCGTGGTTAGCAATTTGATAATCCATGCATCAGTGTAGAAGATATAGAGCGGAAGGGAATTTCAATAGGTTTGACCTTTGACCTTCAACTGTGACCTTGACCTTGGACGTAGGTGCGTGGTTATTGATCTCAACACACCTTCTCATCATGAGAAACATTTGTGCCAAGCCATTTAATAATCCATGCATCGGTGTAGAAGACATAGACAGGAAGGGAATTTCAATAGGTTTGACCTTTGACCTTCAACCTTGACCTTGGACATAGGTGCGTGGTTATTGATCGCGACACACCTTCTCATCGTGAGAAACATTTGTGCCAAGCCATTTGGGAATTTCAATATTTTTGACCTTTGACCTTCAACTGTGACCTTGACCTTGGATGTAGGTGCGTGGTTATTGATCGCGATACACCTTCTCATCCTGAGGAACATTTGTGCCAAGGCATTTGATAATCCATGCATCGGTGTAGAAGATATAGAGCGGAAGGGAATTTCAATAGGTTTGACCTTCAACTGTGACCTTGGACGTAGGTGCGTGGTTATTGATTGCGACACACCTTCTCATCATGAGAAACATCT
This sequence comes from Conchocele bisecta, assembly GCA_029237695.1. NCBI lineage: Eukaryota > Metazoa > Mollusca > Bivalvia > Lucinida > Thyasiridae > Conchocele > Conchocele bisecta. The sequence goes on along the minus strand of CM055270.1, from coordinate 61,328,395 downwards.
GTGCCAAGCCATTTGATAATCCATGCATCGGTGTAGAAGATATAGAGCAGAAGGGAATTTCAATAGGTTTGACCTTTGACCTTCAACTGTGACCTTGGACGTAGGTGCGTGGTTAGCAATTTGATAATCCATGCATCGGTGTAGAAGATATAGAGCGGAAGGGAATTTCAATAGGTTTGACCTTTGACCTTCAACTGTGACCTTGACCTTGGACGTAGGTGCGTGGTTATTGCGTAGGTCAAGGTCAAATATAGGTCAGGGATTATTGATGTACATCACTAGGAGATGAAGTTGTCCAAGTATGGTTGATGTAGGCCCAGACGTATTCCATATACAAGCTTGACTATAAACATTAACCAAGTAATTGAAGGTTAAATGTAGGTGAAGGTAAAATAAAGGTCAGGGGTTATTGATGTACATCCCTATGAGAAAAGTTATCCAAGTATGGTGTCTGTATGCACAATAGTATTCCATCTACAAGCTTGACTAAAGACCTTAACCAAGGTTGAGTAAAAACCTTAACCAAGGGGAATTAAGTAAGTAATTTAAGGTTAAATGTAGGTCAAGGTCAAATATAGGTCAGGGGCTGTTGATGTACATCACTAGGAGATGAAGTTGTGCAAGTATGGTTGGTGTAGGGCCATGAGTATTCCATCTACAAGCTTAACTAAAAACCTTAACCAAAGAGAATTAAGTAAGTAATTCAAGAGGAAATGTAGGTCAAGGTCAAATATAGATCAGGGGTTATTGATGTACATCACTATGAGAAAAGGTTGTCCAATTATGGTGTCTGTATGCACAATAGTATTTCATGTACAAGCTTGAGTAAAAAGCTTAACCAAGGTCGAGTAAAAACCTTAACCAAGGGGGAATTAAGTAAGGAATTCAAGGTTAAATGTAGGTCAAGGTCAAATATAGGTCAAGGGTTGTTGATGTACATCACTAGGAGATGAAGTTGTCCAAGTATGGTTGGTGTAGGGCCAGGAGTATTCCATCTACAAGCTTGACTAAAAACGTTAACCAAGGGGAATTAAATAATTCAAGAGGAAATGTAGGTCAAGGTCAAATATAGATCAGGGGTTGTTGATGTACATCACTAGGAGATGAAGTTGTGCAAGTATGGTGGGTGTAGGGCCAGTAGTATTCCATATAGAAGGTTGACTAAAAACCTTAACCAAAAGGAATTAAGTAAGTAATTGAAGAGGAAATGTAGGTCAAGGTCAAATATAGATCAGGGGTTATTGATGTACATACCTATGAGAAAAGGTTGTCGAAGTATGGTGTCTGGATGCACAATAGTATTCAATGTACAAGCTTGAAAAAAAACCTTAACCAAGGTTGACTAAAAACCTTAACCAATGGGAATTAAGTAAGTAATTCAAGAGGAAACGTAGGTCAATGTCAAATATAGATCAGTGGTTATTGATGTGCATCACTAGGAGATGAAGTTGTCCAAGTATGGTGGGTGTAGGGCCAGTAGTATTGCATATACAAGCTTGACTAAAAACCTTAACCAAGGCGTGACGGTGACGCCGACGCCGACGCCGGGGTGACAACATAAGCTCTACTTATTCTTCGAATAGTCGAGCTAAAAACGTACCGGAGGGCCAAATCAGGCAGATCGTGATTCATATAAGGAGGAACCCTACCGTTAATTTACGCCGTCGCGTTCGCCCGACCAACCACCCACACTTTTTGCAAGTAATTTTTGAGAACAAAAACACACCCCTTTTCATAAACAGACTAGTCTGAAAATCATTTTGTGATGGTCGGATTGGTTGCAAAATTAATATATAAAAATCAATTTCAGTTAGTCGGGGGCTAAATAACAAAAAATGTCTGGCTTATCAACATATGAGAATCATCTCGTGCACTGATGAAACAAGTGTTCGTCAAGAAAAGTGTAAATAAAGAACAGAAGACAAATTTAAGTCAACGTATATAAATAAAGCATTTTAATTTAATTCAGTACTTAAAGAATTCACATGGTTACATTAACTCTGCATGTTGGGAAATTTGTGGGCTATAAATAGTTCAAACATAGAAGATGACAATGCATTATATTTTCTTTTATTTCTCCTTATAAATGTCATGAATATTTACAGAGAGAAATAAAACATATACTCCTAATTCGTTTGGCGGATATTTTCGCCGCTAGCATGCAAAGAGTTAAGGAAAGGGTTTATTCAATTTGGTATTTGGTCGAGATACCACGAGAAAGGGTAGCAATATGGTTGAAGAGTGTAGTCCAGAAACAAGCGATCATGATCTACCTTGTTCAACAGCTACACTGGTCAAAATAAGTTCTGTTTTATCAAGGCCTGTCACAAACTAGATTTGTCAGTAAGCCAGGTACCCCTAAATATGTAGTTATAACATATTTCTCAGATGTTAAGTTAGTGACGGACGGACGCACTGACGCATGCATACACACGCACGCATGCACGCACGCACGCACGTACGGACGGACGGACGGACGGACGGACGAACGGGCAACCTGACTCCAGTTGCGGGGTGGGGAGGGGGTGTATAATAACGAAGCGACTAGTTAAGAGATAACATACATTTAATGGTTTTACAAACTTAACATTAAACACAACATAACCCATACATATGAATCTTTAAAACAACGAAAGTGTGCGGTTACTTTTTCATTATATTTTCTCAATGAAAACCTGTTTTCAACAGGTTAGAATAATCGCCATCAGAGATCCGTTTAATATGTGGCTGTGACTGGAGAAATGGGGCTTATGGGTTATGTGACCAGTGTAGATCCAGATCAGCCTGTGCATCCGCACAATCTGATCAAGATCTGAACTTTTCATCATTTCATCATTGAACAAGCAATATAGATCGTCATCAGGCTACAGGAGTGTGCTATTTGATCAGGAGCTACAGTAGTCACGAAGGGGGGGGGGCCCACATGGAACTTGAACGAGGTATGCTCGTTCGTTGACTGAGCGGTGTGAGGGAGTTGGCTAGAGGGGTCCAGGGGCATGCCCCCCCGGAAATTTTTTGAATTGAGGAAGCCATTTCCTGCATTCTACGCTCAATAATTCTTAAAAAAAAAAAAAAAAAAAAGGATTTCCCCGGGGCCCCCCCCCCTGAATCCGCTACTGCCCCGTTTCTCCAGTCACAGCCGCATATGCAGTCAAATATGTTTTTGTTGAGAAATAGTTAACCCTTACTACGCTGAATTAAATTTTGTCGTCTGCTGGAAATGTTTTATTTTCAATATTTTTCGATAAAAACCTGTTTTGACAGCGCATGAGAATCGTCTCCATTGGAGACGATTATTATGTGCTGCCAAAACAGGTTTTTTATTAAGAATTAAGACAAAAATTAAAAACAGCAGATGACGATTTTCGTCTACCGCCTACCGCGGCGTAGCGAGGGTTAATAATCAGCAGAGTATAATGGTTAACCTTACACCGCTATCTTATTTTTTGTTGTCTGCTGTTTATTTTCCATTTTCCATTTTTATCATCAAAAACATTCTTTAACAGCACTTTAGAATAATTTACAACATGCTTTCACAGAACTTCAGAATCATTTCCACTTTCATTTAATTTCATTTAACCCATCTCAGTCCAATGTTAGGTGTTTTTTTTGTTGGAAAAGGTATATGTTATTAGTGACTTGTTACCACTCATTTTAACAGTCTCGTCGAGACGGCTCAAAAGAGTGCGATAACATAAACATGATAAACTTACCAGATGACATAAAAAAATAGGGTTTTCCCGTTTTTAATGAGTTAAATTAATAAATTAGTCACTAGACTGGAAACATAATTCCAAGTGTGGTATAGTATCATAAGTATGATCATTTTATCATGTGTTCCAACAAAGAATATTATGTAAACACATTAAACAGCAATAAATTGGAACCCATCCCTTTGCTAAATCAACTGGCATGATAATTGTACCTACTGTCTGTTCCACCTTTTGCTGCCGACGAACTTTTGGTTATTAAACACATTAAATGTAAAAAATATTTAAAAGTAAGTACTTTTTCCTCAATAAAAAAAGTCACCCTCCCCAAAAATAATTATTTGATGAAATTCCATCAAATATTGATTTGATTGTGAAAAAATGATTTTCCTATGAAAATATGAATCATGATAAAGAGGTCTGTGACGTTTCAAGTCCA